>QVOB01018026.1:0-23677 GCA_014839585.1 Pseudomyrmex concolor | reverse complement strand
AGACAGTATAGAGTTTTTATTGGTATGATTAATTTATCTTTAACATTGTAAATACTATTTGATAAATTAAGTTTACGATAGGTGCGGCTTATATACCGAAGTTACCCTATCTACTCTGCTCTTGTTAGAGAAACATTTGGTTTATTAAAAAAAGAAAAAATTATCAGCGAATCGAAAAAACGTTGCTGACGATTTTACTTCTTGTTCCAAAAAGTACATTATTACATGTCCAATAAATAAAATATGTTCATTTTTCTAAAAAAGAAAGACTCGGAAACGTCTCTGCTTATTAAAAAAAAACTCCGAAGCTTGCTCTCCCGGGAACATTAATTGTGAAATAAAGAAGATATTAGTCTGTTCTTATCGATTTCTTCTAGAGTAAATATTTATAAGATAGTTTGTACTTTTGAAAAATGATTCTTACTGCTTGACAGAAGCAAAATATTTTTTTTGCTCGACGAACATTCCAAACTTCATTAATAATAGACAAATCTAAATTCAGCCTTGAATGATGAGATTATCAATTCATCACTTCTTTTCTTAATATATCAAGAGCAAGAGCCGCTCGCTCTTTTTCACTCGAATGACTTGCGTGCTACGAATTCTTCCCGGACATTTAAAACGTCGTTGTATAAATTAACGTTTTGGAAAATAGCTTCTTTGGCGCGGTGTTAAACTGATTACATATATCTTGAGATTTCTCTTCCTCTCTTTCTCTCTCTTTCTCTCTCATATACATTGCACGCGAAAAATACATTAGGAATAACAAGTGAGGTTCTTAACGTAGATAAATGCTTTGCTGTATTTGAATTAATTCAATCCAATTTCACTATAAAGATACTGTAGGGAAAAAAGGGATTATATTTCAGGTAACAACGTTTGTTCTTTCTCTCGTGTGTGCAATATGTCCGACTCGCAGCGCGTTTCCGATCAACTCTGGCCTTTTCGCTACGATCTCTTGTTTGCCGCTTCATTTGTTAAATAATCGACAACCATATGTACATGTATACGCATACGTAAAGTATCGCACTGCACACTACATAACATACACCGCTAATGCGGATATATCAGTCTAATTGGATTCAAGTAAAATGCATTATTAATTCGCAGAGTGCAACAAAGATCCGGCTCAAATTACATTTCACTTATTAAACATTCTCTTCTTTCTCATTTAGCTAATTATTTATTCACGAAAAAAAATTGTTGCAGGAATAGTAAGAAGACTAGTTAGTTACTACGAGTTGTCTGAGCTCCAACTTGAAGAAACGTTTCTAAAACACGAAATGTTTTTATGCGCCACCTCGCCGGTTTCTCCGCGCCTTGTTTTCTCTAAAACGCGTTGATGCAATTAATTAATGAGCGTATCGCGAATTTGCTAAAAGCTAGTGCGCAAGCATGCGTGCAAAATTTCGATAATGAGCGACCTAACAGCGGAATATGGTAATTTATCAACGTGTCGTTTCGCGACACAACACCATGCACAGTTTCCCCCTATTGTAGCTTATTAAAGAACATCAACTTTCGCAAATGGTGACGAAACAATGAACGAAACCGAACTTTATCTTTCCGTGTTTTTCTCCAATGTTATCCAGAGATTGTTTCCGTCATCCTGGCGCAGAAGTGCGAAACAATAGGCAATTTTCGCGATACACAAAACGTCAGCCGCGTTTTCTCCTGACGATGTAATTTTTAATTATATTATATATTTTGTTTTATTTGTAAAATGAAAATTTAAATTTAACAGCAAAATGCGAACCGATAGCAAGGAGTTGTTCAATAATATTGATCAAATATGATTATCAAAACGTTTCGACTTTATTTCAAGTTCTCCGCAGTTAAACAAAAACTTAGGGTGATCGACGATCATTCCAAAACGGAAGAATTTGATACCAATAATTTTACAAAACTTATCATATGATGTCAAAGAACTATTGTCAATGCGAAAGTCAAGAAGTAAAATTAAGAACAAAGGTCAAAACATCTTCAAATCAAATCTCGAACTCACTTGAAGATGTTTTGACTTTTTTTTATTATTGGCATCAAACTCTTCGGTCCATAACGTGTCTTATCTTGTTTAGATCCGTAGCTCTATAGCCTTTTAATTTTACGACCTTTCTCTGGAGTTACGAAACCGTACGCGTGGCCTCGCGCATAAGAAGCCATTGTTCGTTTATCGAAAATCGAAAAGGTTTGTATATTTAATTCAGTTCCCTCGGTTTTGTTTATCACACGTAATTCGGTACGCGTAATATGGGTTTATTTATCTTATCTCACAAGACTCTCTATTTTCTCTCGTCCGAGAATTCGTTACTTCAATTATCAGAATTCTGGTTAGCTATAACAGTTAGGTAAGACAATTAACTGTTATAATATGTACAACGGTCACAATATTATTTCAATTTTACAAACACGATAAAAAAAAAAAAAAAAAAAAAAAAAAAAAAATCACGAAGGATATGATATGCCTCTTCAATTACATTTAATTTATCTACGAACCCAAAGATTTTTAAGTTTTCAACGCACAGGAACGAGTGACGGTATCGCATTAATGTGTTTGGCTGTTTTCTCAAAGTAGATCTTGAAATTTTTACGGAGAGTACTCTCATAGAGTCTCTTCGCATTTCACATTCAATTTTACGATGTAATAGCGAGTAAAAAAAAAAAAATATATATATATGTATGACCGCACATATAAAATAAATATATAATGTACATTTAATATTTATTTGATGTATATTTTACTTGATAAATACGCAGCATATTTAACTAATAAGTTGGAATACTTTCTCTTTAAATTATGCCATAAATGAGAAAATATGTTATTTTCTCTCTAAAATTTATTTAAACAAACTATTTTCTTTATCAGTTCTTTAAAGCTCCGGCATATATAAAGTACTTGAAGATTTATATAACGATTTATTTATTTAAGAATCAGATCGTGTTTTAACGATATTTTCTTAATATAAAAAACATAGTAAGTATTTCAAAACTTGACTATATTTTTATTTTATTTCTTTTACTTTTGTGCGCTCAAAGACGTATACATTTTTCTCTTTCGATTCCCTTCTTATCTATCGTTTTGTATTTGAAAATTATGAAATAAATGAGGTTAAACTCATCAATTTCGGCGCGCGAAACTATCCAGCCAGCGCTCTTGTCAAGCTCAGGTGGAAGGCGCGAAATTTCTCACTGATTTCAGAAACACGTATGAACTTAAATTAGCGGATGGGCTAATCCACTTACCGGGCTACGAACTTCGTTGTACGTGTGACGCCTAGATAAGGCCGCGAGTATTCAAAGCGTAATACCGTGGATTCGTGCGTGACACAACTTTGGTTCCTCGCGCAAAAACATTAACCGGCTTCGAAGCGCGCGCGATATCATTAGCAAGGAAATGATATCGTTACACTTGTGCCGGACACCCGCGCGCCCCGGAGAAACATGACGAAAATCGCCCCGGCTTCATAATCGCGAAAGCGCATCGTTATCATTAATGCTGTCTTAGCACGAGTCTCTCTCGTACGTCTGTCTCGTCTTATAACGATAGTTTAAATTCCGTATGTTCTTCGCTCTATCGCCGATCAAGCGTATTTCTCGCGCACATATATTGCACCTCCTACCTACCTACGTAGATGCCGCCGACGTATCTCCCGATAAATCTGTAATCTCGATGAACTCGTCGGGGAGGAAAACACGGGAAGGAGGAGAAGGAGACGTCGTCTTTTCGAATCGCTCCGAGCGTAATTCGGTGGACGCGTCTTCTCTCTCTCTCTCTCTCTCTCTCTCTCTCTCTTTCTCTTTCGCAGCGCGCGCTCGAATCTGATTAAATACGAGACAAGTGCATCGCGCGCGTTCCTCGCCTACCCTCTCAGAGGAATTGGACTACTGTCGAATCTAATTCCCGGTACCATTAATTACAATTAAGGGACCCTCGCTCGTGGGAATGCTCGACTGAAAAGAATCCGGGTCTTGTGGCGCTCACGAGGAGGCTGCTAACTCGCGTTATTATCGGCGGCGCAATGGGAGTGGCTCTTAATCGAGAATTCAACCGGCGCACTCTTCGTAACGATGACAGTTAACGAGGCATAAAGGCATTACTACTTTAGCGCGAATGCGCGCGTAATTATATTGACTGACGAATAAGCTGGTTTATTTCGAGAGTACACACACTTATGGGATTAATTGCCGTTTTGCAAGCTCAGCTCTCTTCTCTCTCTCTCTCTCTCTCTCTCTCTCTCTCTCTCTCCTTACGCTTCGCCATTTGACGGATTATTTACTCGCGAATTTAGCAGTCGTAATCTTCGTATTTACGCACGGTCCGCACGTGTCATTAGAAAATCGCGTATCAACGCACATATCGTATGCATGAAAGGGATCCGGTAGTGCGGCCGAAAAAAAAAAAGCACGTCCCTCGCACGCGGTCGTGAGAAGAATCACGATGGGGCATAATCGGGCAAAGTAGCCTCGGGAGTAATTTCTCACATTAAATGGACTCACGAAATTTTCATTATGCGAACTACGAATGCAGAATGTCGCTCTCTGCAAATTACATGTTAAAAGATGAAAGTCAGTTAATAAATAAATAAATAAATAAATAAAAAAAACCGCATACACAACAAGAGAAAGAGGAGGGAGTGTTTCTGGCTGTAAAGAAAATCGATGTTTCTTTGTTATGCACCTTCGTGATCAGTCGCTCTGCATTAGTTACAAGCAATTAACCGATTTGAAAGCCGGAATAATTCGATGAAGATTGTATTAGTAAGTGTGCTAGTATGTATAAATATACCGTGAATTTTAAATCTACTATTACCGTAGCAAACGAATTACATTCACTTAACGATTAAAATATCTTTAAAAGGTTTTTAATTATAATTTCACGTAAATCACAACGCGCTCCATTTTTTAACGGCGCGCTTAAAATTTCGTATATAGGTTTTCCCCACAAACTTATTTATCAACTTGAATACACGAATTTGTCGCTTCTCGTGTCGCTTCTTTGTATACTGCATTTTGTGATCATCTTGTTAAGCAGGTTTTAAAGCTTGCAACAAGAACGGGATCGAGACAAATTTCATCACTGACTTTCTGTGATAATAACACAGCAGCGTGTATTATATACACGTAACACTTTCAAGATATAAAGTGAAGGAAATTCGCCGAACTGCTTAGCTTGCGCTGCGAATACTGTTTGCTGCTCTCTCTCTCTCTCTCTCTCTCTCCACCCTTTCTGTCCCTTTGTACCGTTGCAACTTTGTAATTAGTGACTCTCTACGTGTGTCATGTTCATGCCGCCGGAAGTTCATGTTTCGACTGAATCCAACTTTATATTGATCAATGCGAGAGCTTTAAAAACACATGTGTGCGAAATTGTTAATTTTTTTATATCACAATTTAGACAGATATGTTATACAACTCATATTTGACTCGGCGCTAAAAGAACTTTATCTTTGCCGGCACAATTTCGCCGTCATCCGCTTCTCTCATGTAACCTCACCGTATCTTCTAGACTGTCTTAAATTATGTAAGAAATAAACAGCGGCGCCACTGCCTTTGCTTCATGCATCTGCGAAACTTGCTTGCCGCATGATTAAACTGTGTTGCAGGTGCTTTGAAAGATTTTCGCCGTTTTGCGCTCGTACGATGAGCATCAAGAGCAAAAAAACTTGCGCGCGCGGAAGAACAAACCGTGCCCGAGAATTTGTTCGGTCGTTTTAACTCATTTAATCAATGACTTACGTAGTAGTTCTTTGTCGGGCTCGTGATTCACGCGTGATAATTATATCGCGCGAAATTAATCATCGTCGTCGTGCAACATATGCATAAATATAACGTTACGGTCATAAATCATTCGGGGCCGATCGATATTTTATAATACGCGCTTTTCGTTTCTTCGCGTTTCCCGCGCGGCACCTTTCTCCAAGTTTGTGTTCCAAAGAAAAAGGTAAGAAAAAAAAAAAACTTTTATCGCGTGTCACCGACTGCCTTCTACAATACCAACAAGAGGGGGGAATACGATAGTAAAAAAGGTGAAATCTCTTCCAGAAGATCTGATTCTCTCTTCTCTTTTGTTATTAAACAGTTTTCTTTCCAGCAACTTCGATTAGCTTTTCACTTGCAAATAGCGACCTCGTGACAATTACACATGCGGAATCTATCCCGATTTGCATTTGAAGGCATTGCTTTTTCAACCGAGAAGTCTCATTGTCACAAAGAACTGCTTTGCATTCGAATTGTGTGTCACTCTCAAAGACTTCATTCCTGGGCTAGTTTTCTTGAAGTTTTTCCGCAATGAAACGAATCGATAGAAAGACAGCGATGTTCTTATTAAACATTGAGGATGTAATGGAACGGTTACTTCCGTGATTATTTTGTTCGAAAAGAGATACTTAGTTGTCTTTTTTTTTTTTTTTTTTTATAACTACACGTATATTTTTTCTAAAATAAATAAATCATACGCGCATTACGGCGATAACGCCCTATTACGGCGATTATAATTATTATTAATTTTGCTTTATGATAATTAATTATTGATAATACTAAACTGATGTAGATCCGAATGATGGACTTGTGTGTGCTTTACTATCATACTTTTGCATATTCTAACAAATGCAATTGGCAAAATTACGGTTGTACATATGGTATACATTCATTGAATAAATTTTGTCGTATCAAATGCGTATATATGGCAATTAAATTAACCGCATGCATTAATATGCTGAAATTAAATTCTTTTTTGCGTGTTTGCATTTTCATCACTCATGAGCTCGTGCTGTATATCGGGAGTGACTTTTCAATCCTTTTCTTCGCGTTTGCGCGGAAACGTCGTTCGCAATACGCTTACTCTTTAAGAAACTAAAAGAATTCAAAATACGTGAAACAATTTTAAATTATAATCCGGATCTTTTGATGCCACCAAATAAACACCAGAAACTGTCTTAATGTCCAGAAATCAAGCGGAAACGTGCTTTTCTCGCGTAACTCGGACAACGCTTGGCGCGCATAAGCCCGAACGAGGTATTTTTCCAGGAATGGCACAACCGGCCGCGAACGCGCGCGTCATTTCGCGGCAGAAATTTCATTAGCACCGTGTTGTAGTAGTATCCTCGGGTGATTTCCCGTTGTCGGTGGAGAAATATGAAAACACTGTGGACTACTACCATTGTCAGTTCCGCAGGATAAGCGAGAAAGAGAGAGAAAGACGAAAAGCGACGGACGACGGGCGCGCGAGAGTAAAATGCCGGGAGAGGTCGAGAGGACCTGCGTGGCTGTAAAGTAATATAAACGAGAGGATTATCGGCTAAGCTCTCTTCCTCCCGTGAGCATTAAATGCACTCTTTTTCCCTAGCCTTCTCGGTCCCCCGGCTATTCTCTGTCTTATGTTACCTGCCAGTTTCTGTACCAAAGTTTCCGAGACTTTTCTCAGCCCAACCCTCCTTTTTTCTACCCCAACGTCTGTCTTCCGTTTCACGGTGCATCTGAGCCTGGCAATTTCGAAGGTTGGAGATGTTGCCGGTATATAGTCGCGCGTTCTCGAGTTTGTTAGATATACGCAACCAATATAACCGCGCGTAGAAATAGAGATTCTTTGCAGAAATAGAGATTCTTCATTTCGCACTTATTTCCATGTGTCGCGTTATGTAAAAAAAATAATAAATAAAATAATAATAAATTGATAAAATATAATATATATATATACTTAATAATATAATATATAATGTATATATATAATATATATAATAATATAATATAATATATATAATAATATAATATATATACTTGATAATATAATATATATACTTACATACGAGTTAATTCACTTAACAATAATAAATAAAATAATAATAAATTGATAAAATAATAATATAATATATACTTATATACGAGTTAATTCACTTAACATCACATTACTAAATATCAAGTTAATCAAGTTACTAAGTACGAAATTAAATTAAGCACTAAACCGACTTATAATAAGAAAATATATGATAGTTCGGTATTAAATTCGTAACGAGTATTAATTATGGAAATTCGACGGAAGATACTTTAAATTCACCAAAGTTTCAAAGATCTAGTTTATAAACTTAAAAATTTATTAATAATAATCGATATTTTTACTCTTTTCTGGCGAAGATCATTTTATTCTCGCAAACATCTCCCGACTGATTATTTCAATAAGAGTAACGAGTTTTTAAACCAGCGGCGATAGGTGTTGAAAAGTTTTAGCGCGAAGTTCACGGGCAAAGGACGCGCAGTAGATAAATTTCTCGGCCTTTAAGGGCATCTGGCGTGGGGATTAATTTTCATAGGCTCTCTGGGCGCCCTTTAACCGGCGTTCCTTAAATTCCGAGTGCGCGACCATAAATCTCTTACATAGATGTAACACGAAACGGTAAATGGGGAAGGGAGCGGAAGGGCGAGGGTGATCGAAGTGAATTTTTTCTCGAACACTCATCGAGCCGGCAAAATCCTGTTTTCGTTTTACCGTGTTATCGAGAATTGATCGAACGGAAAAGTTATGGGAGACTGCAGGTGTATAAGATTAGAAGTCCGCTGCTGCAGGCTACGTACGCCGTACAGAAACTTTCGTATAACGAAAGGCGTATAACGAAACGACATCGTCGTATGTATAACAATCCGGCTTGATGTTCCGCGCTGCAGAATAGAAAAGTCGTCTAAGTGATTCGTTACGATGTGCTTTTGTTCCTTTGTATACGTACGCTATGTTTCACTCGCGACCGATAAATACACATCGGCCGCGACGTGTGCGTTGTGTGCTGCTTTGTATCTAAACTTTTGTAATGGTGGAGATCTAATGGAGAAGAGAGAGAGAGAGAGAGAGAGAGAGAGAGAGAGAGAGAGAGAGAGAGAGAGAGAGAGAGAGAAAGAAAGAGAGAGAAAGCGCGCGGTATCAAAGTCGATATTAAATTAAAACTTTACATGAGGCTAATAGTTTATTGAATGTAAAAGCCAATTGCGCGCGCTGTATCGAAGTATCCTAATGTTGGCGTAAAATAACTCAATTTGTCATCATTACGTTACTGTTGTAATCGCGAAAATTAATTCGATTTTAATTACACGCATGATAATGCGCGCAAATAAGAGGCGACGTGATTAAATAAATCTTCATAAAGACAGGCCGTGATTAATGTTTGCACGTTGCATTGTTTTTTCATTGTTACGACAAGCCGTTGTGCGGCGTTGCTTAAAACAAGTGCCGGGCGATGGGAGAGCGCCTGTGTGTAGTAAGCACACATAGTCACATCACGTGCACATTTTCCCGTGTATGTTTTTTCGTAGGATACTGGAAGCAACCGCGATTCTTTCCGCAAGCTTTAATTTATTTCGCGATGGCGTTGGTGGCCGGTGGTCCGTGTGTGTGTGTGGTCAGACTTCCGTAATGCGAGGCACCGGTCGTCACGTGCGAATGCAAGGTACTGAGAAAAAGAAACGCGCGATAACACAACTGTATGAGGTATATACACTACCGAGAAGCTTCCCCAAATTTTTTTTCTCTTTTGGTAACTTCGCACTTGCATGCCCGGCGCAACCGCTATTTCCATGAACTTCCTCCGGAATTACTTGCTCGCGCTCTCGCTTTGCGTCTGGCCGCTGCCTTGATTTGGAAATAATTGTTGCCGAGTTCCGCCGAATAATTCCGCAACAGTGTGTCAAGCGTGCCTCTTGTGCAACCGTCAAGGTAACGGCGTGACCGGCGCGTCACGGAAAATAGTCACGGAAAACCGCAACAAAAATTTTACCGATAAAAAGTTTTTGTTTTTAGCAATCTTTCTGGATTTAAAAATAGCGGCACACGTAGCGTGTCTGATTGCATGCTAAATTGTGCGACTCAACAAAATGCGGCTTTAGATACGAGTAACTACACACGAAGTATGGAATTTTTTAGTCGTGTACCGTATATGTGAGATTGTAAAAACAAAAAAAAAAAAACAAAAAAACAAGAAAAATTCAAAATTATTGCCGGCTCAAAAATGCGACTATAAATCTTTCCCGCAGCTGTTGCGTGCTCATTTTTTCTCTCGTTTCGTACATCATTGAATATCGGAATCTGCTCGGACTGCGATAACACGTCGATACTCCGAAAAAAAAGCAAACAATTTTAACCTTTTAATATCGCGTTTATTCGCTTTGCATGCTGCAATTTGAAAGCGTTGATATGTATATTGATCAATTTACATGTCGTTTTCTCAATGATTGAACTGACTCGACTTCTTTTTTTTTCCTCGTCTAAAATTCGAAACGTTCGCAAAACTCTACTGTTCGTACAGGTCGTGCGGTTTCTATACACGTTGCGCAGAGAGGAACCTAACAAGACATTATATGATTCGAGATAAGACGGCGGTTTGCTTATGCAGAAGGGCCTAGCTAACCCAACAGCTTCATCACGGGAGGTGGTGATAAACGAGCCAGCTCGGCCCGGCTATACGTAACTCGACCGCGCTTCTATGCGTTCTATTCGGTCCGAGACTTGGCCTCGTATCAGGCCAACGACGACGACGGCCAGTATGGCGCGGCAACGAGGGCCGAGCAACATCAGCAAAACCAGCACGGGTCAGCTAGAATGAGTTGAAGAGATCTCTGGCTTCCACTCGACTCAGCCTCTCCGCTGTGTTCGGCCACGTGCACACCATTGCGCGGCGATTGCATGTTGCGACGCGCACTCAAACGACCGAATGATGGATCATCGGCTCGGTTGAATATCTCAGAACGGATATTTTATCGTTATCGGCTAAACGCGGGATAATACACAGTGCACCGCGATAAAGCACGACCCATTGGCTCGCTCACCTGTTCTTGCCTCGCGTTTCTTTTCAACATTTTTTTATGACTGTCTTCAGTTATCTTTTGGGTCTTGGCTCGGCCACATTGTGTTACGGTTCGGGAATTTCTTCATCTCGAGTAAAAATCCATACGACGGTAGAGATATACTCTCCCGTGAGTATCCGAGTGTTCAGCCTTCATCGTTGCGCATGACTCGTGCAATCTTAAAACGCACAACCGTAGAAAGTTGACGAATCTTAGCATTTACAAGGATCTGCTGTTGGACTTGAGGGTCTTCAGTCAAGTCAAGAAGGAAGAGTCGTAGAATATTAGAGAGAGAAAGAGAGAGGGAGAAGAGAAAAGGAATGTAAGGTAAATTAAAATAACACGGCGGGATATCGGAAGGATTGAAACTTCTACAATTTGTCAAAACGCGGAAATACGAAAATAATTTGTGCTCGTGTGATTCTTGAATTTTCCATTAGTGTCGTAGAGAAAGCTCAGACCGATATGAATAATCAAATTATGTTTAGCGAATAACGTACAATTTACATCGAAAGATTTATGCGGAATGGCAAGCGTTTCCGTGAAAGTGCGCAGACGGACGTGCGTCGCGCGCGTCTTGTGCCCCAGGTTACAGAGCGTACGTGTGTATATGTGTGTGCGTGCATACACGGACATGTAGCGTCATTGCACGCGTCAGTTCAAATTTACGGAACACGTATGTGCTACTCACGATGATGAATTCGGAGATGGAGAACGGTATATATTCACGGCCTGTCCCGAGGAAAATTCTGCGGAATAAAATTGCTCCGGTAACGCTGTGGTATCATCTCACGAAAACATACATGATGTATGTAAATGCGGCAACGAATGGGCATTTAAATCAGGCGATCCCACCCGTCCGCTGTGGACACGCGCGACATGTTGTGGTATGAGTGTTTGTTCTTCGACTGACGCATAAAAGTATTTTCTCACCCAAGCTTTTATATATACAATATGCGCTTATATTGAGATGTATATTTCTCTTATATCTTTGAAGTATCGAGTTCTCGATATGTTGGCTTTGCATTTTTCTTTTCCACATTTGAAGTGAAATATACGTATCCACGAACGTATTGCTCTCTCAATTTAGCAAACTATATCGCGAGATAATGAGAATTCGAGCGAATCTTCAAACGTTTCATCTCTATGATGAAAGCGTTTTTTTCAACACTATAAATGCTTTGCTTAATTCGCGTCTCGCAAAGCTCGCGCAAGTTCAACTTCCGTCGCCGATGTTTCGTTGCGTAGGTATAGCGCGCGCGCGAACGTTACGCGACCTGCATGCTAAAGAAAGTCGAGCTCTATACACACCCATGCGCGGCGGCGTCATTAGTAACTTAATATTAGTTGTTTCGGAGAACCGTTCTCCTTTTAAGCCTTCCTGTATACACGCTTCGCCAACGACGCGACGCATGCATATTCTCCCGCTCGTCGTGTAACGCTTACGTAGACATAAAACTGACATACACACACCGTCATGTCGACACTCAAAGGAAGTAGTTACATCGTGCTGTTCTCTTTGAAGTCGCCGTGTAACTTTTCGCATTACATTGTTGCACGGCGCGAAAAACGGCAGATCGAATTTCTATTGATAACGGCCGTCGCCGATCCGAGAATTACGGTTATTCATGGGCGAACTTTCGATTTCGGGATTAAAACAGTGCTCGGATAAATAGAGTACTCCGCGCACGGGAACAACGATAACAGGGGTTGTGTAGTAAAATCGAGACCGTTGCTATTAAATTATTACGACACGACGACGGAGATTATTATTTTTTACTTGTTTCTTTTAGAGCGAGAATAAATAAAAATAAAATTATGTGAACAAAAGAGCGCTACGTACAATAGGCCAGTAAAGTTTTGATGCGTGTAACAACGAATATATTACAGTCGCACGTTAAATCGCGAATGTAAGTGATGCGCGTGATAGTCTTGATGGATCCTTTATGGGAAACGTGAGGATTCCGTGATTTAGCGTTCAATGAACGACCATTGACGGCGATTGATGCAACAGCGAACTCCTACAGTTTATCGCGCGCATTTCGGCGCCGGGTTCTATTCAAGTTTAACCGCTTGCTTGAGCGCGCAGCGCTCTCGCATGGAATATGGATCCGAGTTCTCAATCGTAAGCGAGCCCCGAACTTCAGTGCCGCTTTAATGCCGCTCCTTTGAGGAAATACTTACGTCACAACTTCCTTGTCGCTCAAAGACTCGCGCGTGGCCACTACGATTTCAAGTATTCAACGAAAGTTCGCCGACCCTCAATTATTCACCCATACCCACTCTGCAATCGGGGTAGAGATAATC
Organism: Pseudomyrmex concolor; assembly: GCA_014839585.1. Classification (NCBI taxonomy): domain Eukaryota; kingdom Metazoa; phylum Arthropoda; class Insecta; order Hymenoptera; family Formicidae; genus Pseudomyrmex; species Pseudomyrmex concolor. The sequence goes on along the minus strand of QVOB01018026.1, from coordinate 10,546 downwards.
AGCGTCTTTTATTCCTTGTAATTTACTTTCCGCATGGGCATCTTGGTCCGATCCCCTTTCGGCTCTCATTTGTTTGTACGCTGTCTATCCGCCCTTCGTTATCGCAGTTACGCTTTTCATTCCCGTAGCGGCACCCCTACAGAAAATTGTTACAGCGTAAAATTTGAAGCGTAAAATTTGAATAAGTATTTCACTAACGATGTCAGTATTTTGTAAGAAGAAAATGCGAAAATTCCCATCGAGACGCAACTTTCTCTTAATAAATTCTCTTTGGAAATTGGCTTATAATTTATATCTATCATTATCTCATTTAGATAAATCATCGTAAATACTTTAAATTCGATTTTATCTCTTTTAATAGATTAATTAATTAATTAATTAACTATATCGTAAAATCCAGTTACGTGCTGAAGAAAATTGTGAGATACGCAGAGAGAGAGAGAGTGTGTGTGTGTGTGTGTGTTATTATCGCAAGTCTAATCTTTCTGAGAAAGCTAACATCGATAATTCTGTCTTCTTGCGTTACTGCCATTTTTCTTCTCCGATTTATGTTTCTTGGTCTTCTTCTTTTTCCTCGCGAACAATAAGAATTACGCATCAACCACCTATCATGCGAGAAAAACGACTTGGCTCAACGCCAAATGCATCTCTCTGCGATTCTGCGAACAAATCAGATATATTTTTCTTTCATTGTATTCTTTGACTTTAGTTTTTAAAATAATGTTTCTCAGCGAAACTAGTGATATAATATTGATGCACACAGGTTTCTCAGATTTTTATTTTATTCGTCTTTCGCGTCTCGTTACTGATAATCAAAATTACGGCATCAAAAAGTAATTATCAAAAATAATTATTGAAACTTTGACTGGCGTGAATTTTCTGTTGATTTGTACATAATGCAAATATTTCCCCGCAAACTTTCGGCACACGCGTATTAAGTAAAGTTAAATTTTGCAGAAGAGGTTATATCGCTCGAGGAGAAATGAATATTTACACAACTTAGCTTAACACGTTTTCCAATCTTTCTAATAAATAATTTTTGTTGAAACAAGTATGAAAGATTATTATTATTATGACGCGCACATATATACACAGTAATCTATCATAAAAGCAAAACAAAATTAATGATAATTAATGGTTTGGTTCAACCAGTTTTTCTTTTTATTAATATTTGCAATAGAATACGCGTAATTAAATAAATCGAATGAGCGAACGCGAAAGAAAAGTTATCAAAGCCGACTAATGTTCTTTTCAAGGGGTTGGTCCTGACTAAGCGTGTAAATATTGAAGCTGCGTACCACTCTACTCTTTCTTGAATTGCCGAGGGGAGAAAGAAGACAAAAGTTATATATATACATGTATATATGTATGCCAAAGTGAACAGGAAAAGTACACGATCCTGTCACAGAGAAACTTGGAGAGCAAAATATCCGTCTACACAAAGTAGAGAGACATATATTGCATCGAGAGCCTTTGCAGATGTTAGTTTTGACAATGACATATATGTATATTCTATACTAATACCGTCACATTGTATTACATCAAACTATATTGCAAAAAATTTATATCTTCTCTTAAGAAGTGCAAGATTTAATTGTTCTCTTTTTCGCGATGTTGAGCAGTTCTTTTTTTGCGACTTTTTTAACGTTAAATCAACATTTTGACATCTAGTGGCGATAATTTTTCTCGAACGTACGCTACTACGTATATCGCGTATGTGTGCAAAAAATAAAACTTGCACATTGCACAAGTTCTAATAAAAAAGTATATCTTGAAAAATGACGGGTGAAAAGTTGGCTATTTTTACGAAACAACCCCCTTGTGCAATATTACTGAAAACAAACGCGACCGCGCAGAAATTGTTTCCAAAACCGGTGCACTGTGCATTTCGTACGGTTCCGCATGATCGCTTTTAGAGTACCAAGATATTCATGTCCTTTATAACGCGCTTTTATACCCGTTTCCACATGCAGCGACTCACATCACGTTGAAGATATATAGTACGTATCGCCATTTGCGTGTGTATGTATGTATATATGTGTGTGTAGAACGTTACTCTGAATAATTTAATAAGATATATTACCGAATTAAGATATGTATCTCTATGCTAAGTAATTAATTTATTTTGTAATTAATACCGTTTATCGTAATTGGCTTTCATATTCTGCGCGCGCTTTTGTACAATATTATGTGTATATATATCAATTGGTACGAGATCCTCTCGTTCTTATTTAATTTTCCGCGTCATGTACAAAGAAAAAGATGCAATGGACTTTTTGCAGCGGCAATCTTGCCTCGCAATTGGCCTCGGAGAGAATATAGCGTTAGAGAGCATAAGGAAAACGAAATATCTTCGCTAGGTTTGTCGTGCGTTTGCGCCCAGCCAAGGCACTGCCACATTTCTAATTCACGAGTTTAGGAGGTTACTTCACATAGGCGGTACAATATGTAGCGGCTTTGTATTCACAGTCTAAAATAGAATTGTCGGCGGTTCTACTGTTCAAGAAATTTTACTCGTTCGTTTCGCGTTTTCGTGCGCTTTCCGTCGAAAGCGAATGAATATAGAATTTATGTGCAGTTTTCTCTTTTCTTTGCGCGAGATTTTGTGTAAGTGTGTACGTTTGATCATGTTATATTTAAATTTCTATTTGATCCGCACTCTAAGCGAAAGAGAGAGAGAGAAAGAGAGAGAGAGAGAGAGAGAGAGAGAGAAATAAAGTCGCACGCATCTATAGAAGAGATTTAAAAACAAAAGAAACGTTAAAAAGTGATCCGTATTTATTAACTCGAAAAATTTGACGCTGAATGGTGTAAAATTAAAAATTTGCGTAATTTAATTATCACATTCAAGTACATCGCGCGGGAACAACCCCGGCGTTGTCGGACTAATAAAAAGTCATCGTTCATCTGGTTTACAACTTCAGTTTACATTACCGCGTGACTTTCGAATTTATAAAGATCAACATTTTGTGTATGTAATTTGTGTATTTGATGGCGTGACATTTGATGGATTTATCTCGCTCAAACAGTGAATAAGAAAGAGAAAGTGCAAGAGGGAAAGGATGACAGAAGGTGCGAGATGGGAGGAAGGGAGATATACACGGGTGAGAACCTATGCACACAAGGCGATCCGTGCGAAGGTTCAACACACACTCGTCTGAGTAAATGTTTAATACAAGCCTGCGGAGCAAGATGTAAAGTGGTACCTGGGGAATGCACCTGGACTTTAGAAGAGAATTTAGCGCGTTTCACATGTTACTGTCTCTCCCCATACGTTTCGGACCGATACTTATATACGGTTTTCTTAGCAACGCTGTGATACCGCGGGGAATTATTTATACGACATTTCGCGCGACAGCGCCACATCGTAACGTTGAGAGAAGAGAAAATAAAGAAAATTGAAAACACGAGTCGCAAGAAAATTCAATAAAATTAAAAATTAAAAAAAAAAAAAAGAAACACTGGAAAAACCTTCGCTAAGAGAGTCGATTTGTCCACTTAACGAATTAAATGTTAAGTCCGAGATCGAAGTTGACAAAGCGCTTCTGCTTGCAAAATTATTCACGTTTCTAATGCTCGCTTTTACACGTCACGAATCGCGCGCAGCCTCGCAGCTGTAACTCTTCAAGCCGTCGTTCCATCGGCAGAAACGACGAACTCATGAAAGTTCCGCGACGTACCATTAATTGGCGTTCAACCATCGGCGTAACAGTCCCTTCGTAACGATCGCTCTTCTCCTGTCACAAAAGACTCACGTTCTCTCTTAACGATGGGATAAGTCCTGACCTCGTCGCGGGAGGGAAAATGTTCGCATCAAAGCATACAAAGTAGCGGCGCAGCATCACGCCGTATTTATCTCGGAGAAGTGTGCCGAGAAGTGTGTAGGGGGATCCATTTTGACTGCGTTTCGTCACGAGATAAAAACCTTGACGCGCGCGCGTGTATCGCCAGTTGTATTTAAAGAGAGGCGCTTTGATTTTACGCACGTAGCCGCGCTCGAAGAGCGTCGAAGGCGTGGCAGAGAGATGCGGAGTGTACACATTTTACGTTCAGTCTCTCTCGTAGTAATAGCGGCGGCAATGCGCCCTCGCTTCATCATCCGCCAATTGCTGCCTTTGGTGATATATTCTTGGTTTGTTTGCTTTAAAGTATACAGCGCCCCTGCTCTTCTTTGATTAAGTATTTCGAAACAGGGAGAGATAGAGCGGAATCAAGAATTGCCGAGCCTGAATCCCGGAAGCCTGAATTCGGGCTTGGAAAGTAGGTGGAGTACCGTAGGAAACGAACCAAGTAACTCGGTTCAGTCAGCCTCTCGCGAGCGGTGAAGCGTGTGCAGGAAGATTGGATATCTCTCGCCATTTTCTTTCTTCGGACTTTTCTCCCCCGCCAAGCTTTGTGTGTATCGGGAAGAGTCTCTCCCTCCGGAGAGCCGTGCCTGATTTCGTATTGCGCCGGCGACACGCATTCGCTCTTAAAAACAGCTATGTATTCTGCTATCGGCGTGTGTACCTATTGCGCGCGAGATAATGGCGAATTGATAGCACGGACAGACCGTGAGCCTTCTCGCATCGGAAGGCCGCTCTCATGCAACGACGATTTATCCTTGGCACGGAAGATAAGTATCTCGGCGATATTACATCGAGAGAGAGAGAGAGAGAGAGAGAGAGAGAGAGAGAGAGAGAGAGAGAGAGAGAGAGAGAAAGACACGATTTCTCTTTATTTCGTTTCTTTCTTTTCTCTCCGTTTCATTCGCCGAATGAATGAACGAAGAAGCGCGCGATAACTAAAACGGGGAAACGAACCAAGTGCGAAATGTTGTTACGTCACGTATTATATTTATATTCTTTCAAAGTAAAAAGTGAGCGCCGATAAGAGCGTAATTCCTTATTAATTCCGATATTCTGAGAACCGGGAAACTGAAATCAAAGCAATTTATAGGCGTGTACCGCGGTATAGACGGAGATTCTCCGCTATATAGCGGCGTAGGATTTAAGTGACTTCCGTTACATCCTGATACCGATCTGGCTTCTCATCGGATCTCTTTGAAGTGCGCGTGTGCGAGCGCGCGTTTGCTCGTTCGTTTGCGCTGGTGTAACACGGCTACAGCTCAATTATTTCACCACAAGCTCTGACTGTTGGAGCATTAAGCGAATTCACGCGTATACAGAGAGAGACAGGATCGTATAATGATGAAGTGGCGTGGTGCGCCCTCGCGGAGGAGCGTTTATACGACTTTATGAGCTAATCGTACTCAGCCCAATCGATTATCTAATACACACTCAGAACCGTCGAGAACGATCCGGTTCTCGATCTTGAGAGCAATCTATACGGGCGCGAACGGGAATCTTGTCAGGTGAAACCGCATAAGCTAATGGTATGGTAACGTCGTCGTCGTCGTGACGAATCGTGTTCCGTCACGTCGCAATTTTTATTGATGACATAAATCCCATTTCTCGCATCCCGACAGTAAAACCAATGAAACTCTATGGTACACGGCGCCGTCGTATTAGATATAGTATATATATTCGTAACATGTTCATGAAAATTCAATGGGCTGCAACGACGTGGGATGTACTGTACATCAGTACAGTAATAAACCCGCCGTTGTGTAACGACATCGCCATTAAGTGCCATTACGGTCGTGAATTCCGCGCCGATACGGTCGACAGACTCCTTCGAATTAAATTGTCGCGCTCGGGCATTCTCTCTTGATGCGCGCAAGAAAATCGTAATCGATCGCTTCGTAATTACGTCATAAAGAGCGACACCTCTTTCCCTCGTCCGCTGCCGTACACGAATGGTGGAATTCAACACGATCGCGAAACCTTGACGCGGTTTTTGCAAGTTAATGACATTCCGGATAATCGATTGCTTTATAGCGCACCGCGAAACGTTTAATCAGCTGAGGTGACTCAACGATCCACGATGACGAAAATTAATCTCTTTACACGAAGATTTTGTCTCTCATAAACCGTGACCGAACACATCGCTGAACATATATCGTTAACGATTTAAATAATATTGACACGTATAACACACACGTGTCTGCGCGAACATGTAAAATTCAAAACACGTAAACAGGAGAAATTAATATTACCAGTCGCGGTTTATAATTTCGAAAACTAAGTTTTTCAGAAATTAATATTTAACACGGGGGTATAATGATTTAATCGTTTTTAATTTTAACGAGAAATCATATATTAATTATTATTCGTCTTTCATTCGTGCGAATTAAAATATCCTCGCTGTATAACGGAAATTCGGTGTGCTTGATCCACACTTTGTTTCATATAATAGCGAAGGGCACGAGGTTTTCGTGTAACCGTTAATTAAGATGTCTATCTGCACGTTGCAAAATATATAGACCGGCAATAGTAGCGGAGCGTCCGACGGATAAGCATCTGGAAACTCGGCCAAATCTTTTCAAAGACGTCGCGGCGTGGTGAGTAACGAAAGATATCGATTTGCCGCGGCGCATAAGGTACGTACGGACACATCCTCTGCAATTCCGGTCGCGATAGAGCGCAAGGATAATAAATATCGCTTTGCAATTCGTAGTCTCGCAGTCGGTGGGACACGACGACGTGGGGCGTACCGACTGTATTGCGCAAACTATTTGCGCAGATATATCGAACAAGCGTTGACGTGATCGACATTCCGGAGACCCGAGACGAAATTCGAGCGTCCGTGAAGCGAACCATTAACAGATAGACGGTCCTCGTACGTGCATACCTCTTCGAATATGTATATATGTATCTCTCTGCGTTCCTTGATACGTGGAATTACAGGAGTCCACATTCCCAGTTACTATTATTATTATTCTTAATATATTTAGCGTCGTCTACGTAACGGATGCTGTTAACGTCGCGATACCGCCGCATAAGTGAGTTTGCGCGTCGCTATAACGTACGTGGAAGGTCACCGCAAAACAGGCACTTTTCCCGAAATAGCGCATCTCCGGTAAAACGTCCACATAAAAGAAACTTACGTAGCCGACTTTGCATACTCTTACACGCGGATACGCCGCAATTGCGTCCGCGACAAAAGAACGGGGGTGGGACTGACGACGGTAACGCGCGCGACGAGGATATGTAGGTAGAGTAGCGAATAAACATCGTAAATCGTAAAGCAAATAACTTGAGCTTTTCTCTTCTTAACTCGAAACAAAAAACCCATTTGCATGCTCTGATATGCACTACACACAATTTTCTTTTATTTCGGTAATCTGTAATTTACTCGCGTAGCTTTTTTTGTTTTTCAAGTACATCTTTCAAACCCACACACGTATTCCACGCTTCCGTGGAAGCAGTCCCGACTCGCTGTGATTTGTCTTACTGCGATTATATCTGGCGCACTCCCCCTCGTTGGCGTAATCTGGGTTAACTTTGATTTACTCCGGATAATATTCCGATGTATATATACCGCAACGTTACAATACTCGGATCAATTTAAATTATACATCTATTATCGACTCGAGACTCCGCACGCTCGCGGGAGTCTCTATCGTGTATAAGATCTTTTCTCTTGCGTTTGAAGAAGTTTATTATTAGAACCTTCGCACAGAGGCTGTTCCGTTGTAAAGAGAATTACGATTGAGTTTCTGAATATACATTATTGTTTTCGGGCGCGGAGAGAGCTATACATATAGCTATTCTACTTGCGGCGCGCCGGAGTATTTCGATACCCCTTCCCGGTCTCAACTTCATTCCTCATAATAATGACGTCTGAGTTCCGAATATAATTATGTAACTTCCGCCGTGCTATTTGTGAATCACGTCTACGATCGACAACGAGCGGAATGCGCCTCCGCATCCCGAAACTCGATCCAATTTTGTCGACAACGACAGCCGGTTTTCAGCGATAATAAACTGCTTATCGATTCGCAACTTTTCCGCGTGTTTCTAAGTTATTATAACGTGCGGGCATGTTCTTATTCCTCGGGTCGCCGAAGGAAACGTACACGTGCTAGAACGCGCGTCAGGAAGCTTACGTTTCCACCTAGGCTGACGGATACGGAGAGATGCCACACGCGAGAACACTAATCCCGGAATACACGTGTCACCCGTTGTCTGTCACTTATGGGTAACGCACACGCGAGCGTGCGATATTTGAAAATGCGAGGGGGAACGAAGCACATGCGATAGAGCACGTTTCCGTATCATGCGTCGTTGCTCTAAGCAACATTTCTCCCACCGAGAAAACCGTCGTCCTCGGCAAAATTTTTCAACACAACGATGGCAAACCTATTCGCCGTAATGGACGCAATTTCTCACGACTATTGCCACGAGCAAAGCGAATTAATTTCACGTTTCCTCGCGTTCACTTTCATTTCAGCGAATTATCAGCCGTATAGTTTACGAGAGCGCATTCTCATCATAGCGCAATTATCTCTCTTTTTCTCTCGTGTTCCGTTGTGTCGTTTTTATGTGTGTGTGTATTTTTTTTTTTTTTTTGCAAAGTTCATAAAACCATGGTGCGTACAGTCACTCGGTCACTCGTTCACCGAATTAACGTTCCATTATGTAAAACGGCGAATTCCCGCACAACGGCGACGGCGTTTTGCAATTACACAAAGTACACTGCGTATCAAGCAGATATTCCCCGCCATTGCTATTTCGACTGTTGGCACGTTTCATTCTGAAATACAGATTTTAAAATTTACATAGACGTGCATGCAAAGTCGCTGGGCGGGAGGGATGGGAAGCGCGCGCGGAGAGAACTCGCTATTTAAGTTCCAGCCTATTTTCCAGCACGCACACGCGATGAAGGGAATAATATATTAAAAGCCGCAAGTATTCTCCTTTGGAAACCAAGTAAAAGCGTATAACTGCTTTTCTTCCGAATGTTATGTGGGCGAGGAAGAAAATTATTTTCTTCTTATATGATAAATCAGGAGTGACGAACTGGCGGCTCGCGAACCACCAGAAGCTCCTTCTTTTATTCATCTATTCGCTTACTTGCACTAGAGTATGGCGAGTGAGTAGTAAGGGAGTAACGTGGCTCTTGGCAGAAAAGAAGTTCGTCTCACTCCTTTTGACTTTCACTTCGAACGCAGTTTTGACGATACTTTTACTAAGAAAGCATTTTATTCATTTTAATTCTTCGACTTACATGAACATTTAATTTATATTCATCGTTAAAACATGTTGTAGTGGATTTTTTGGCAGAAAAAAAGTTCGTCACTGCTGTGACAAATCATTTTTCTCCTTGAAAAAAGAAAACAGCAATCCTTTTTTAGTTTCATAAAAACATATTTTGATGGAGCTTTTACATATATTGTTGTTTACCACATTTGTACAGTTTGACTTTCACTTCGAACGCAGTTTTGACGATGTCTTTACTAAGAAAACATTTTATTCATTTCAATCCTTCAACTTATATGAACATTTAATTTATATTCATCGTTAAAACATGTTGTGTTTGAAATTGGCAGTTAAATTAAAAGTATCCACTGAGAATGACTTACATTCGAAACGTTTGGGAATTTCTTTATTTGATAATTTAACTGCAAAATGTTCGGGTTCGCAATCGCAAGTGGGAACAGCGTCGTTCGTGATCTTTCTGCAAGGGAAAGTTAAGACGCAAGGAATCAGGCGGGACGCACATGGTCGTATGATTTACGCGACTATCGACGGTCAAGCGTCCATGCGCCTATAAAAAACCAATCATTGCAGAATTCGAAACTCTCACATGGCTGCCACGTGTGGGAAGACAATGCTCTGTCCGTTGGACGTTTTTTCTAAGATTCTTAAGCTCTTCGCTTTCGGAGATTTTCCAGCGCGTTCGAGGCAGCGTCCTTCGCTTTCAATCAGTCGTGATCGATCCGGGCAATCGTGAAGTACGAGCAGTAGTGCGATTGCACGTTGCAGAACGTCTAAGTGTTCAGCCGCTTGCTGAACGCAGCTCTAGCACGGAGCATCTAACTCGCCGCGAGTGCGAGTTAATTTCAACAGCGCGCGTTGCTTATAACACTTGATTCCAGCGTGGAATTAATAATCTGTCGCGAGTGCGGATTGTATTTATAAGTGCGCGTCAGTGCCGCTGCTTGCGGCCGCTAACAAGTGTATTCTCAAATATATTTTGTTATCTGTTGACTTACTCAAGTTTTTCGCTTTTTGTTTATTCGTTGTATCGTCCGCGAAAGACGACGAATTAGGAACCTTGCTCCAAACACAAAACAACTTATTCAGTATCGCCGTATGATTTCTTCTGATTTGAAGAAAATTAATAATCTCGCGGTTTATAAATATAAAAACAAAACATATGTATACTATTATTTGTTTTTCTTTTTTTTTTTATTAACCGCAGAGATATAAGACAAAAGTTAGGGGAAAGTTCGGTTGTCGTCTTAATTACTTTAAACAAGAATGAAAACGGCGCTGAAACCGCATCGATGCGATTCTATTACAAAGTGAATATATATATACGCGCGCGCGTGTATGTGTGTGTGTGTGTGTGTACAGTCGCGTCGGAAAGTAAGTTAACGCGTTGCGTGAAGTTAGCAACCGGTTGAAAAGTAACAGAAGACATCTGTTGGCAATACCAG
>QVOB01018025.1:0-13438 GCA_014839585.1 Pseudomyrmex concolor | reverse complement strand
TATTAACATAATTGCATCATTGTTTGTATTGAGTACAATGTATATATAAATATAAAAATTTCATTTAATAAATTTTTTCATAAATTTACTCGACCACGCTCTTACTTGACTGACTGTATACCTAAAAACATTTAAATTTTCAAAAATACGATTGAAAAACATTCTTTGATAGCTATAGAAACTACATAAATATCTCAATACTTACTACATAAATATCTCAATATTTCAATTTTTGTGGATTGAAACTGTATTGCTTATTAGCGTCCAACTACTGATGACAAACAAAAGAATAAAACTTCAGTTTTTTTTATTCTTCCGATATGCTAGATAGGATATTTTTAGCTAAGAAGGGCAGAACATTTGTTGTAGAAAACACATATTGATATTTCTGCAATTATTTCCGCAACTGAAAGCTGCGTAATCGCGCGCGCGCAAAAGTCGTCGAAAGAGGGATGCAGAACGGGATCTTTGCACGCAGTGTTTTCCGAAGCATATTTTTAAACGACGCAACCGATGAACCCACGTGAGAAATTCCGTGCGCATACGCGATATTATGTACATACGTCGCATATGGGGTGCCTGTACGCCGCGACAGTATCCGCGCGGATCATGTGTAGGTACAATGTACATGCTCTCACGTTTCCCTTCGAGCCGTGACCCGACTACGCACGAGCCCGTAGTGAATTCCATCGCGCAAAAGGGCTCTTATCCACGTAGCGCAGCCGATGCTGCACGTGTGTGTTGTATTAGGTGGGTCACAAAGAGCGACTGCCCCAGACAATGGATATGCGGAACGACGGTATAATGGGTTTATGATTTTACCATAATGGTCTCTCGTGCGCGCGCACCTATATGTCCGCACATCGGGACGTCAATGAACTCACTTAGATAGGTCTCGCTTAGTGTAATTGTAAAGAGATTGCCCCTGGGCAATCATCAGTCTTGAAACTTTTAACCTCCAACGACAGTTACTTCTGTGGAAGACGTTTCGAAGGAAAATTTTTCAATATGAAAATTATAATATCCTAAAAATATTATTTACTTGTATTATTTGTTTATATTCATACATATTGTTTGTTTATATATTTTGTTTGTTTATATATTTATTTATATATATTGTTATATATATTTATTTTTATATATTGTTATTATTTATTTATATGTAAATGTTTTTAATAGTTGAAAAATTAATAACATTATTTCTCATGGAACTCGAAGTTAAACTAGCAAAATTATTGAAGCAACAATTTTTCAACTATTAAAAATACACACATAATAAATAATTTACTTATATATTGTTTAGTTTTATTTATATGTATATTGTTATTATTTATTTCTATGTACAATTTTACTAGTTGGAAAATTGTTAGCTACTTTAATAATTTTGTTAGTAACTTCGAGTTTCATGAGAAACAATGTTATTACACAGTATTCTATATTGCGCGATATATATAACACAGTATTAGTAAAAACAAAACCATACACACACAAGTAAACCAGAAAGTCTTGTCAGGTATGTTGATTTTTATGCGGTACGTAAAGTATGTTGCACGTCACACGATACACCGGTTTAAAGATCATATGGGATAAGTTTATATCGAGTGGGATAAGTTCCTCTGAGAAAACGCACTCGAGCGAATCTATTCCGCTTCAAAGAGCGCGTAAGCCCCCGTTCGTTACGCAGGCGACTACACAGGTACACATTGCACACGATCGTGGGATAATTACACGTGAGGGAGGGATATATAGCAGTTCTTGAAATCGCGTGAATTAACTCGGTATTTACGGTTTAATTTACGCGATATTTTGACTTCGATTCACACTTCCAGCCTAAATCATCAATTTTTGTACAGAGTAATATCACTGTTCACTTATCTTATCGCAGTTGTAACGTTCGACTCATAATGTTTGCGTTGAGTGTATTGTTGATTAAACTCATTATGATATTATCGAAGAAACTGCGCTTGTATTTCGAAAATTTTTCGGATTGCATGGCTATTGATATCGATTTTGTCAATGTCAATACATTATCATTGCAAAGTTTATCGATAAATGATATCAAATTGAAAGATATCATTCCGCGAGAGAGAGAGAGAGAGAGAGAGAGAGAGAAAGACATACTCGATATTTTTCGGAGCACTTAATATAATTAAAAATGTTTTTTTATACATATTTATATTTTTTAAAAGTTAAAAAAGATTCTAACAGAAAAAAATTAGCGACTGTCAAAAAAACTCTATGCGTCAAAAATCGAAAATATTAATTCTTAAAGAATTTTCTTTCAGGAACACATCATGCGTTTCGAACTTGGTGATAAAAAAAAAACTTTTTGATAAAAGTTCCGAAGTATTTCATTGTACACAAAACGCACATCACTTCCGAGATAGACTGGGGTGCGATAAAGCACGCGCGATTTATATGCGGCGGTATTTCCGGCATCCTCCAGAGCGCAGCATTTTTAGTTATATCTCTTTCGATTTCCCGCGATGCAAATGCATGACTGACACTGCGCGCACACGGCGCATGTGTGTGCGTTCACATCTTATCTCGAGTGAATAGACGCGGCTATCGCGTGCATAGAGAAGACTGTGATAGATTGTTATTTACAAAAGCCGCATCAGCACTCGCGCGGTCGGCGGAAAACCAAAATTTGACCGCGCGAGTTACTTTCGTCGAGGCGTGATTTTCTCTAGAATTTAGACCGTGTGAAATTTTATCTTTCTCTCTCTCTCTCTTTCTCTCTCTTTTTATGTACGCGGTCTGCGTTAAATGACGCGACGAAGCGTGCATGTGTATCACCGTCCCAAGAATGCGATTGGATGCTTCAGGATTGCCTCAAGGGCAGAAATCGCCCTGTTCGCGCATCTCTCTCTCTTCTCGTGCCGTCGAACCGGCACACACACCGGAATCCAGCGGAAACCGGTACGACGGGTTCCACGGTCGATGGTTGTCCGGCGGTGCACGACTTCCCGTACTCTTCTATCTCATAAACGAGATAGCTCTCGTGTATTTGCCCGTAAAAATTCCTACGGGCGATCGCGAGCGCTTCTCTCGCGAAAAGAAGAAAGAGAGAGAGAAAGCGCGTACATACGTACTCGCGCACGTGCGTGATATCCCGACGGACATCCCACAAGTGCGATCTTGTTCATTAACCCATTAGGTCTCTGGCGCTCAGTATATTCGTTATAACTTTCTTCCGCGTGAAATCGGGAAAGTTGGGTTTTTGAAAATTAGTGAACAAAAGTGTTGTCATAATTGCACGAACATACGTTCGACGTTTTATAACGCGAATCAACTATGGAATTAAAACCTAGGGTGCTTTCCATCTACATACACAGACGACACTGTGTAACATAGTGTCCATCAGTGTGAGAAAGAGCATATCAGTGTGTCTCACTCACACTAGTGGACATTGTGTTATACAGTATCGCCTGTGTATGTAGTTGGAAAGCACCCCTAGTGTGTAACAGAAAATTGTAGAAATGTTATCGAGACGAGAAAAGTTGAATTCTACATATATCGTTTGAATGAAATACTTACTTTTTCTCGTATCAATTACGCAAACGATCTTTTTCGAGTAGAAAATAATTTTAGGTAATATACATAAAAAAAAAAAAGAAAATAACCGTGTATCAATATCAAGTGCACAGTAAAATTGAGCAAAAATCTCGCTCGCAACAATCCACCTGCCGCACAATGCGGAAGTGGAATAAATTATATCTGCAACGCGGCTGAGTGGTGGAAGAAGTGATTAGTTCCGCCTCTCTAACTAATGATCAGTCATAGCGACTCGCGCTCGAACGATTCTCGGACACTCGTTGCTAATTAATGCGTATTGTACGCGAGCTATGTATGCTGCACGAGCATCTCTCTCTCCTCTCTCTCTCTCTCTCTCTCGCGTTTAATTATTATTTTAGCGAAGGGCTCGGCATGTCCACAGAAATTTCCATCACATGTTATGCGCGCATTCTTTAAAAACGCGGTCATCTGTAATATCGTAATTATCGCATTCGTCGCGTTGTACGTCCACCTCGTCGGATCGTTTTTTATCATCGATGCACGTTGACTTTGCTGATAAAAAAAAAAAAAAAAAATCACAAACACACAAGGCCACGTGCGGAACTTTCGTTACCGAGCGATATAATTGCGCGCGCTTCATCATCGATTCCGTCGTCGGCGATTCCGTTATCACGTAACAATAAACCGGCGTCATCGCCGGAGAACACCTCGCAAAATACCGGTTTTCATTCACACAGCCGGTTTTTCGAAAATGCGACGCAGATAAAACCTGTTGACGGCGGAACAGACTCGCGAAACTCGCGTAATTGTTTCTCCTCATTTTTTTATTTTTTTTTATTTTTTTGGTTTGCGTTGATAAGTACAGTGACGAGCAAAAGCCCTCGTCGAAAAACGCGGCGTGCGAAGAAAAAGACGACAACGCGCGTTAATCCATATTCGCGATACGCGTAATAATAAGGAAACTGCCGAGTCCGAGGAACGCGCGGATCCCGAACATCACGCAGATAACTATAATTGGCCTCATTAACCGCGCGCGCAAAGTGTCGGCACGAGATGTAATTAGTCTCTCTCTCTCTCTCTCTCTCTCTCTCTCTCTCTCTCTCTCTCCTCCCTCGCGCGCACCTGAATAAGTGCACAAAGCGAATTAATTGGACATCAACCATGAGCGCGTCGCACGCGCTCCTCTCCATTGTGTCCCTCACATCCCGTCTTTTAACCATTATGCACGTACTGGTACGTGCCGCGCCGTGAGTTTTCGAGATTACGACACCGAGGGCTCAACTCCGGAGCTCTTTCTATTCCGCCGCGTCGTGCCACAAAAGACTCGTGACATTTTAGAAGAATTAACGCATCCTCATGCCGCTCTTCTTGCGGCTTAAAATCTTCTCTCTCTCCATTATTGCGCCGCGCATAAACGAGGCTTGTTTTACTCCAAATTTCTTGATAATCTTTTTCTTTGTTCTCTCCTCGGTTTTTCAACGAAGAAGTTAACGCGCGTTCAAAAATGTTTTACAAAATTTTATTTTATTTTTTCTTACCTGCATTTGAAACATTTTTCGCGAACATTTCGAGCTCATTGTTTGTTATATTCGATTTTAATTTATTGCGTCAAAGACATTTTTTTTCTCAAATTCACTATTCGCACAGGTAAATTCTCGCGAAAATTGTTGCGCGCGAATATTATTGGCAAGTGCGGAATATCTCGCCAAGTCTGAGACTCTCTAGCGGCGTTTTAGAAAGGCTGACAAAGTCTCGGCTCGGCACAAAAGCAAGTAGAACGGTCTGCTCGAGAGTAACGGCATCCGGGACTTCAGGGCCGTACATGATAAGAAAAAATGATTCTTTTGGTGTAAACACCGCCTTGCGCGCGCACTATCGTGTTTTCATACTGTGAAATATGATCTCGCCTGTGCCCTCTAACAAGATTACCGTGTTTAATATCTCGAGAAGAAAGACGATAACATTTTTCACACTTTTCCGTGAGGTAATGGAGATTACACATTCTTCGTAATTACTTTCTTTTTTGTTTTGAAATTTTTTACGCGAGATTATTAGGTATCTCTAATAAATTTTTGAGATTTTACGTCCTGAGAGCGCGTTGTTTCTCGTTGGCTGTTTTGTGTTTCGTACACCACATACACGTACGATGATGGTTGCTTTCGAACTATTAATCTGTGGTGGTCATTACGCGAGATAACAGCAATTACGGCCGCTCATTAAAGACAAGTGAGTGCGTGATGACTTCTGCGAATTTACTTGTACATTTCTTCGATGACAATTACGCGCTTATTACCTTTTATTTGCGAATATATTGCTTTTTATTTCAACACATTTTGTCTAATAACAGGCGCTAAATTAAAGCGATTAATTAAATTGACAAATAAGTTTTATTGTATATGTTTTATTACTTATTTCTCGATTTATTATTTATTTGTCGAGTAAATTAGTTACAACGTTTACAGACGTTATTCTATTAATCCAAAAAAATACTAGTTTTTGTCAACTTTTTATATTTTATTTGTAGTTGAAAATTAGTTGAAAAAACGCATTTCAAACAAGTCTTTCTCAAATTTTCGTATCAAAACGGAGGAGAAAAGACAAAGATCCCATTTTGCATAATACTGGATTTGCTTTTGGCTAAAATGCTAAACTTGGTTAAACTGTAATTAACGTGCAGAACCGTTTCTCACAACTGAACCAGATAGTCGCTTCCTGAGATAGTAATTAACGTGATATGTACGTAGGTGCACAACCAGCAATTTTCAGCGATAAGACAGATACACCACTACCACCACCACTAAGCGAAGGCCTGGATCACGAGACACTTTGCTCGGTTGCTGCATAATAAGTCAACTTTCACCTCGAATAGAGCGAGTGCTTTCGCGTTGAGAGAGAAATCCATATTGCGATCCCGGATTTTAAGGATTTGCTTCTCCGTGTAAAATCTTTCGCGTGTAAACGTTTATAAACTCCCACACACGTGTTCCAAGAGATTCACAGATGAACGATCGTACTTGCAGGTGTTACGGACCGCGAAAGAACACGTGAAATTGCACCAGAGACCGAAAGAAGCAACACGTTCTATCTATGTTTTCTTCAATTTTGTAACAATATTACATAACAGCAAAATGCAGAAAAGTTTTGCAATCGGTTCAGAATCTGTTCCTCATGTACGAGACATTTTTTTACATCAACAATCACGATATTTGTTGTGTTAACTTTGTTAATTTCATCAGCCTCGCGGATTTTTCCTTTTTTCAACCTACCAATTTTTTAATTTTGAGATCGCACTTTCTCTTTATTCTACAGTAAGTAAGTAAACAAAAAACCGGAATTCCCGCACGAACTTCGCAGACGCGACTTCCTGACCACTGCGCGTCGTCGTCCCGTCACAATGACACAAGCGCTATTCAATTTGTTTTCAACTTGCAAATCAAAAAAAAATTATATAGCTACAAGTGTTTTTACACACACACACACACACACACACACACACACACACACACACGCACACGCACGCACACACACACACACAATGTCAATATTAATAATTTTATCGCATTTCTATTTTATAAAAGAGACACATTTAGCTTAGGATGTAATTAATTAAGCTACGTTTATCGCCAAAATTGTGTTATTTATTTTGCACATACGAATATATAAAACCACGGTGGACAGAAAGTGTGTAAATAAAAAAATATTTTGACGCAAGAAATATTATCCAACTACGCGAATTCTATGCAATCGGTTTAATGTGTAATTCATGATGTTTCTGTGTGTCACACAAATAAATACATATCGTTGATGCTGGAGCATCGGGAACCACGGATGCGTGTACCTTTCCATCAGATTGCATTTAAAATTCGATGAACCGTGTTTGCTATTCGCGTCTGATGCGAGCATCGATTCGGTTCGCGAAATGTATACACGCTCGAAGCAATCAAATATTCATATATATTTTTTAGTCACATTATTTTTATAGTTTTTTTTATCTCTCTAGTTGTTGAGATTCTTATTTTCCGGGAAAAAATGAATTAAATCTAAAACTAGATCTAAATTAAAAAAAAATAGAAAAATAGATCAAATTTTATCCAAAGATCTAAATAGATATAAAGTAAATCTAAATAGATGTAAGTAGATCTATGTAAATTTACACTTTTATTTATTATTAGATCTACTATATTAGATCTACTCAGATCTTTTTGGATCATAAGCACATCTGAACAGATCTGAGTTGATCTAATATAGTAAAACTGAATAGATATAAAGTAGATCTAATGATAAATAACAATGTAAATTTACATAAATCTACTTATATCTACTTAGATCTATTTAGATCTACTTTATATTTATTTAGATCTAATTTTATCTAATTAATAAGATTTATTTTTTCATTTTTTTTATTATTTTTGTAGAAGATTTAAATTAGATCTAAATCATTTTTTCCCGAGTTGTAATCGCAAGTCTATTTAGACATATTCAATTCATTTACTAGTCCAGCGTACTGTGACTTTTAATGTATACATTAAAAACTATGGCGTTTATAAGACAACAAACAACTTCGACGCGTGTAAAGTTTGTTACTGCACAAATGCAATCAGATAGTTCTTCGATAAACGTATAACATCTCCTCGCGAAATAGTAATTTTTACTTATGCAAAACATAATTGCTCTTTCCTTACGAATAATTAGAAAGTGCGGAGAAACTTCTGTACGGTGCTTGCGAACGATGTTACATTTAAGGATTTCGCCAACAAAATCTTCAAGAAAATCGCGTGTGAGAACACCAGCGGTTGCGTTTCAGGTGCAAAGACCTTGCTTCAATACTTCTCCTTTGTTTTGTTTATTTTTCATGCACTCCGCCACGCCTGTATCGCGTATATTACGTTTCTATCGAATCGCTATTTTCTCGCCACCGCTGAGAAAAATGTTAAATAAAAAACCGTATTGACAAACAAGGTAAATCAATCAGTAAATGACCGGATTGCTGAATGTACGTTTAAGGATAATCCTTGAATAAATTTACTTATAACAATAAAACAATTGTTAAAATCACATTTATAATTAATGTTTTTTTAGATATTTGTAAAAGTAATTACTCTTTTTGTAGTGTAAGTAATTAATTAATTAATTACAAATTAATTATGCAACAAGCATAAAAACCCAGTAAATGACCGCACACACTCATGCTTATTTTTAATAAGAGTTTGATTTCTTACTGTTTGCATTACCGTTAAACAAAAATAAGAACTTCTGAAAGACAAATAAACTTTGGTTATAAACATGTAATAATTTTTAACTAAAAATCAAATTGATCCATAAGAGCCGACGCTCAAGAGAATGTTTTTCGGAAAGAATGAATAAATAATATATATATATATTTTTTAATTTTTCAGTATAAATTATACCACTAAATTTGAATTGAAATTTTCAATTCGTAATTCATATAAGATGCTGGATTTGCATCACTTCTCATCATATATGAGAAATCCCCGTGTAACCTCCCTATCTAAATTAATAAATTAATATTGCAAAATAATTTTTAAGCCTATAATTTACATTGTTGTGTAATGGTCATTTATTAGTAAACGGTCACTTACTGGACGGGTTACTCTACATGTTATTTGGTCGAATCGTCGTACTAATTTACTACTCGATCTTCTCTGTGAGAAAACTCTTTCTTCGAATATCATATCGCACGCGATAGTATTTAGCTCGCAATTTTCTTTTTCTATTATTTCGAAAGCGGAATAATCTACGCGAGTTTGCGATTCAAGTTACTTTATCATTAGTGTCGAAGAGTTTGATGTTACGAAGAACAAAATAACATCGTGAACATCGTTTCTCTCTTACCCGTTGGGGGTGCGCGCGAGTTCAATCGTAGTTAACTCGGGCTAATGCAACAAGTTCGTAAGCGATGGTGTTATCGGTCAGTAATAAACCTTCTCACCAACCAATCGTGTTTGATTTTGCGCGAGCGCCGATAAACTGCCGCGACACGTTGTTATAGGATTGTTTTTGCGCGCGTTGCGTATATATATAGTTGGAACCGGATGCAACTGGGAAAAATTGCATACAGCGTCTTGCGCAACACGCGTCGAAGGAAGCGAGAAAGAAACGCTGAATCCTTATTGAAATTCCTGGGACAGCACATTGCTCAAGATAGCGCATGACATACCGTAGTATTGCTCGTTGACGAAGACCTACTTTTTTATAAACGCTTACACACACATGCGTGATATATTTTCTCTCTATCTCTTTTCTCTTTCGCGTACATTTTGCGAAACGCTCCGCGAAATCCGAAAACTCAACTTTCCACGGCACAAGACAACTAAATTGCAGGTTTTACACGTGAATCTACAACCGCCGCAAATAGAGAATATTGTATCTTCGCGTTTTCTTTTGGTTTGATTTTGTACGTGACTTAAATTGTTCATATACTCTTACACATTTCTTACATGTCGGATTTTCATTCGAATTCTCACCGCGATTTGAATTTTTACGAAAGTACACGATTCTTTATCCAATAAACTTAATATTCAACTGTCAAATTGTGTCAAAATTTCACTCTGATAAAACAGAAAACTTTCTAATTTTAAAGTTTAAATATATATTAAATTAATATAAATTAATTTAAATTTAATTTAATTTTATATAAAATATATAAACTTAAAAAATATATAAATAGAATTTATATATAAAATATGTAAATTTAATATTTTTTAAATATAACAAAGCTATCTTTTCTTTCAAGTTTTATCTTATTTGAGGAATATATTTTCAAATATGTTTTGCTTACAAGTTGGTTTTTATTTTGTAGTACAGAGTGAAAAAGCTTGTTTTTACGAAATTTCATGGTTATTATAAAATAACTTTTTAATCATTTATTTTTGCTGCATAAATTGAATTACGTTGTATTTTCTTTAAAACTAATATTATGTTATAAAAGTATCTTATTAAATACGGAGCTCTGATTTATGAACTCCAATACCGTCATGCTATAAATAATGATCCACATGTTGTATATAGGTATACTGACGCGCTCGTTAAATTTTCTCTTGCAATTTTTTTATTTCTTAAAATATATATTTTCATCTAAAAGTGTAGAAAGAAATTCAAATAATTCTTTACAGCTAATATAATATATTTGAATTCTTTTTTAAATCTTTCTCGTAATTTAGAAAAAAAACAGTATACGTTTAATAATAGAAAATATAAAAATTTCAATTTTGTTTATCTCTAAAATTACAAAAATTCACGAAGTTAATAAGTTCTTCAACTTAAAAGCGTGTAAGACGAGATTATATACACAATCCTCCGCGATCTCTGCGAGTAACAAGACCAAGAAACACAAAAAGTACAAATACCAAGTATCTTTTCGCTTCTCTTTATCTCGCACACTTGCTTTTAATGAAGAGCGTGTTCTTTCTTTTCGTGAGATTGCGACGCGCCGCGAAATTATACGGAGAAACAAAAAACAGAGCAAATTGCAAAATTTTTCTGTCAAGTCTTACTTCGACTGGAGACGTCGAAAATCTCTCGCAGCATCCATCGCGCGCGCGGTATCCACCGAGAGACAGAGAATCAGTATCGATCCGAAGTACAGTCTGATTCTAATAATGGGAGCGACCAAACGTACTTACCAGTGTGTAGCTGCTTGCGGTTTGTCATTCGCGTGAGAAAGAAAAAAAAATCGGAGCGCCCGCGGCAGATCGACAGGTGCGATATGCAAACGCAAAATCTTCTTCTTTTCTCGATCACGGATGCACTTTCGTGTGTCACACCGGGTATATGTCGGGTGATCGAGCAATGCAAACATTCACACACGCGGCATAGACCGCTACTGAAACTCTCTCTCACGCTCCGAGACGCATCGTAGCGCCGTAGTCCACCTGTTGGCGACGTCCCTAACTAAAGTGAGGATGCACATATTCCGTTCATTCAATCCTTTTTCTGTCGTAAATCTTCTAACAATTTAAATCTGCATAAGATTTACGCGGAAATATTTTTAGTTTGTTTTTTTTCCGAATTAAATAATCAAATTGATATATCCTTCGTTACCTAAACATTAAATCAACACAAACAACATGATGTATGTATGTTTATATACACATATGTAATTATTTTATATAAAATATTGATATAAGATTTTTGTGTAAAATGAGAAACGTTTGCAAAACTCTGTTTTTCGATTTATATGTTTACTGTTATTAATTTTATTACGAGCACGTGTACGTTACAATGTGTTTCTTCTAATCTCAACAATGTTACAGAAATATTCTCGTATTTTAAACGTAAACATCTATCTTATCTAGATAACTAAACTCTGTCGGTAAATGGCGGCTTTTAGATTATCGTATCAAGCTCGCGCATCCTTCACAGCTCAGAGCTAGCAAAGCAGATCTCCCGTTTTATTGACTGAAAATCTTGATGAACAAACGCGCGAAAGATACATCAAATCTACGGATAAAATAATTTCTTTTTTCTATAAAATTACAAAATAGTGTCTTTTCTTTACTTTGCCACACATTTTTATTATATAGAATTACGAGCGTAATACAAAAACTTATTGTGTTTTTTTACTTCACTGTCGGTAAAACAATCTTAGTAATGAATACTGTGTTTCTAAACCTCCGCAGTTCCCAACTCGTATGGATACAATGTACACTGCGAGCGAATAAATCGATGCCGCGAAACAAAAGATCTTCCCCCTTCTACGCGTCGCTTTCGCTTCAACCAATAGCAGCGAATAACGACTGAGACAAATATATAAACAGTCGTTCCCGCAAAAAAATGTATATTTTTTTGTAAAACGTAATAATATATTTTGTATTTCTGCGCAATTGTGTACGTGCGTTTGTTTAATTATTATTAATCTAATTATTTTTGTCTAATTGATGCAAAAAAAACTACTGTAAAAGTCGTTATTCTTCAATTCGTGGTTTAGAGACGCAGAAAGTTTTTTTTAAATATAAATAAACATTTATCGATATATAAATTATCTTCATTGTCAATATTATCACCTCAAAGTGATATGCATGCGTCGACTTAGGTGACGTTCCATATAAATAAATTTATGACGAAGCTCCACGACAATGTGCTTTTTTGTTTCTATAAATAGTACCTACTTTACAAGAGAGGAAACGTAGGAACGAAAAAATTTGTATACGTGCAGGAAAAACAGAAGAAAATGTATATGGTATCTCGGTCTTTCTCTCTGCAGCGCGCATGAGCGTTCTTTATTAGACTCGGAGGACACAATTTTCCGGAGAGCTGTGTCCCAAACGTGTATAATCATTACACAGACTTACGGAAAAAACCCACGCGCGCGGATATCGATTCGTCCTCCTTCCTCTCATCAAAGTATTTTCTTTCTGCTCATTGCCGATACGGATTAACTACGGAAACGTGTCGCAACGCTTTATTTCCGATACAGATAACTCTTCGAAAATGTTTCAACGTATAACAATATATATATAACAGAGTATTGAGTTCGAACATGATTTATTTATAAGTATCTCTGACTCATTTATTAATTTTTTTAAGTAGCTTAACTCTCATAAGCAGAAGACAAAGGACATCACTTATTTAATGTAAAAAAGTATACAAAATGTTATAAATTTACATGAAATATTATCTCTGCAATTATTATTTTTAAAAAGAAGTGAAAGTTTTGGATTATATTCAGGGATCGGTGAAAAGAAATTTGTGTCGTATATAGACAATCGCGTAGAAGAAAAACTTTCTTTTATCTTTTCAAAAGCACTTTCGAACATTTTCAAATATTCACAATTACGAGAATTGTGAGATAAAACATTTTATTTATATATCCGAGAAAAAATGAATTAAATCTAAGTAGATCTATCTTAAATCTAACGAGATTAAAAAAAATAGATCTACTTAGATCTAAATTAGATCC
>QVOB01018024.1:0-34501 GCA_014839585.1 Pseudomyrmex concolor | reverse complement strand
TTACTAATTAGTACAGCGACTATTATGTACACGGACAAACGGCAAATTCGTCTCCGCAATCTCTTCTCTTCCTCTCTTTGCGATTCTCGGACTTGCCGCGACTTTAATTAGAACTACTCGACCACTTTTTCGTGAATATAAACTCATTAAGAATGCTCCATCAGTCGGATATTTACTTCTCGTGCGCTTCCTCGTGAAACATTCTCCGTCGTGCTCGAAAAGCGCGCGAGTGCTCACCGAGTCACGATCGCGAACGAGTTTCGGCGTTTTCAATCGATTCGCCTTATCCGCATACTGTAGCGACCAAACATCATGAATTTAGCAACGCTTAATTAATTAGTTTCGGATCAAAACCGGCTACTCTATCGACGTTCAGTAATTACCAACGATCCATCGTCGTTTGGAGAATGTGGTTTCGCCGAGCTCTTTCTTAGAGAAATCTGACGATCGTCAATTCTCTGCTGCGAATTCGCAGATGGAAGGTCCTCCCGTTTGCGGACGCGTAAAAACAAATAACGCCAGAGGGAAGGAGGCGTGATGAAGTCCGTCCGAACGCGTGTCGAAGTTTCTTAAAACGCGTTACCGGACCCGCTGCACGATCGAGAGGGTTCAAACAACTGTTTTCGATCGATGACGACTTTTCAGTGGCCACTCGAGCGGATTGCCTCGTAAAATCGGACAGCGCCAATTCCACGTCTGCCAATATTAACGTCTACCACCGCGAGTCTATCCTATTTGTCAACATGTGTCGCCCGCAACGGGGAACAATACTCGTTAACGATCCATCGCGCGACAGGCGCAGCGCGCGCGCGGTTGTGCATATGAAACACGATAAAAACACACACGCTTTGGGTCGAATGGAGATATACTTACGAATCGAATCGAGCGGGATGTCCCGATCACACGTCGCGATTATTGTCCGATATATGACGAAACTTTGCGTAAAATAACTCAAGTTCGCGCGTTTAGCAATCGAATGGGTTTGTTTTTATTTTAATCAATTTTTTTTATATCCCGGTAATAAGAATAATTAAAAAAATTATAATAAATTTTTATCAAAGCGTTTTATAGACTTTTTTACGTAAAAACGCTCGACGTAAAGTCATACATTTTATGCCATTTATTCGATTCTCAAAGGTTGAGTAGAAAATCAACGTTTCAATTGCACCTTTGATACGACGAAAATTAGATATTCCGTGTCGGGAATCTGTCTTATAAAGAAAAATATCTAACGCTGCCTCTTCCTCTTTCTCTTCCTCTCTCTCTCTCTCTCTCTTTTTCTCTATCTCTCTCTTTCTCTCGTGCATTGAATTTTCCATTTGATAATATTCGTGAAATACGTTTCATACACTTTGCTTAATTGCATGTTGCATCAAACTTCGGCGAAGCGCTCGAGCCATTGTTTAGCTATTCCTTCAGCAAGACGACCAAGTATATTTAGTTAGTTAATTAGCCGGCTAATTAATCAAGTAAATAACAGATTTGAAACAAAGTAAATTTAGAAAAGGTTATTTGCGTACACAACTGTCTGAAAGAATAACTTTCGAGTTACTCTTAATACCGGGCCAATTATCATCTTTATTGCGGTCAGTATCGAAGAGAGGGAGCGTCACGAACCTCTCTGAGAGGACCGCGCACGCGCTCAATTTTCATCGGGGTTGAGCAAAAGCTGTTGCTGCTGCTGCTGTCTCTTTTGCCATCGTGTTCGTCAAGCGAAGGGCGCCCAAGTCCTTTATGATTAATCTGCGCGCCTCGCATCGCGATATCAGAATTACCTTCTCCAACTTTGCGCTTCCATCTATTATCCGAACGAATAATCTCCGTAATTTGAAATGAACACTCGAACGGCGTCAGGCTTAGCGGACTAACGAATATCGCGTGACTCTCTCGATTTTACGCAGAGAAAAGCCACGGTGAATCACGAAATATATTTCGTAATAACACACCGTGTTTACGGCGTCGCGTGTAAACTATTTCGAAATAAATCAATATCGAGAAAAGAAATCGCGTTTCGTTTTATTCGAGCTCCCTGTTGGAACGAGTAAAATTCCAGTAAATGTGTATATATGCGAGTGTTTTTCCGGAATGACGAGAGAGTCGAGTCTCTCGAAATGAATAATTAAGTGTTTACCGCGCGAGAAGAGCAGAGACATAATCAATTTAGAGAGCGCATAAACGTCCTTCGCGCCACAAGAGTTTGATTTATTCTCTTGCCGGCGGATAAAAATGCGGAGCGCGAGATGAGTTTTTGTCTTGTTTTTCACGGAAAAACCTTCAATTTCAACTATTTTTTGAACTCGAGTGCGCACGGCGCGGACGCGTAACAGCTGCCATTTATAAACAAAACCATTGACGTGATATAAATATTTGTAAACGCTTTCCTCGACACATGCTCGTCGCTCTGAAATACAATACAATTTTCCAATTTTGTTGTACCATTTTTGGGGAGAGACTGGTATAATTTTTTTTTTTTTTTTTTTTTTTTTTTTTTCGTCCCAACTGTTTCCCGCGTGGGGTTGCAGAGCTTCGATCGAAACCCTCGAAAGCGCTACTACATTTGTCGATGGACGAAAATTCTCGAATTTCCGCTGAAAATCGATCGCGATAGCTTGTCACTCGTCGTCTTTGAACAAACTTGCTGAGCGAATCCGACCGTCGTGTCGTATCGGTTTATTGATATTAACATTCACTCGAATGTTGTGTGTCACGTCAATGTTAATATTATTTTACTGAGAAAATTTTACCTAAAGAGTGATGGCAAATTTGAAGAAGATCGATATATCGATATGCGATATATATCGAAATGCGATATATATTGATATGCGATTATATATGGATATGCGATTTATGATATTTGTAGACAAATCTTATTTTTGCTCAAAACGCCCCTTTATCTTCGGAACTGTGTCTATGCTTATCTTAAAATTTCTCTGGGATTAATGTTCCATCATATAGTGCTATTTGGCATAAAACGAAGTTTGAAATTCGAGGTCCAAACAATGGGCGAAAAAACAGGTCTTTTTGCCATCATTCCTTAATTAAATAATCTCATTTTAACAAATTCACGGAGTAAAAGAAGATAGTCAATTCTGATTCAGCAATTCGCCGTCCTTCTCTCTTTTTCTGTCTTTTTATCTATCTCTAGCTCCGGCTATAAAATAGATTAGAAACAGACGATTCGCGTTACTCACGGTTAGCTTTAACCGGGATTGGTGTAACGTCCTGAAACGCCTAGCGTCGTGTTATCGACCCCGGCAAGGCTAACATCGAGGCGATTTCATAGATTAGCGTTCTCACAAAGACGCGGACTAAGTTAGCGCCGACTACGAGTGTTTTGGCAGTAACAGATGTCAGGCTACCCGTAACGGAGACGCGGTCTCTGTTAATCAGTGAGTCCAATTGAGCGCGTTATTCGTCCGAACACGCTCCGATCAATTCGCGAAATATTTCAACGAAACATTATCGCGTTTCGTTCAGCGCGTTTCGGGCGAGAAAAATGTGAAACAAGTTGTAAATATTACACAGAGAATTTCGAAGCGTTGCAGCATGATTGCGTGTATTTCCCTTTCGACGACATCCGCGTCGTAATTCGACAGACTTCTCTCGAATAAGCTTCATGGCAGTGTTCCAGGTCAAGTTGCGCGCACACCATCCATTAAATATCTGTGCGCCGTGGAAAATTGTTGAATTCGGGAGGCATAATTGAATTGAGAGAGAGAGAGAGAGCATGTTGGATGGTTAAAACGCCTACGGTTACGCGAACGAAACCGACGAATTTGGTGGAAACTTATGAGCGCGCGCGCGCGGCCGAGTAGCTAAAGTCTGGCGTACATGCGCAAATTTTAATGCCCGTCAGCGTATAAAGATGTAAATGCGACGCGAGCAAGGCCACGCTTATATTTCTTTACATATCGCAGAAATTACATTTCGAGCGTAATTATTATACTCGGAAGCGCGCGTATAGAGGCAGCGATATTTCGTGAAATTTCGTTAACGCGACGACGAGCTTGATTGAATCTACTAAGCAATTTGATTAATTTGCAATTTCCTCCTTAGTATCTAACGATAAATAAGGGCAATAACGAAAATAACCTAGTTTCCGCCAGGATATTTCTCCAAGAGCAAATGTACTCATCGTTTAATTGAATAAACTATGTTCTGCAGGTTTTATTGCGTTATATTTATATTAAATTTGCGTTTTATTTTCGCGAGACTTTACAATCAAAATGCGCATGTACGTACGTACCTTTGATTTTCCACTTTAATAATGCACGTATCAGCAACGCATATATGCTTACATACACCGTGGTAGTAGCACGGGAATACACGAGGAGGATTTTAACAATATCGTTCACGATGCACCGCACAACCGCGGGAGGAGAATATCCTATATCCCGGTGAAGAATTTAATATGACCGGAATAATTCCGCGAGGGTGGATGTTCGGTTTCCGAAATTCGCCCGGCGAAAAAAGAGAGCGGTGCGCGCGATGGAAAATTGCTCGTCTAGAAGTTCCTTAGAACATCGTCGTCGTCGTCGTCGTCGTTGGAAAACCGGGCGGCAACGTCTCATAATGCGCGCCACTTCGGTGCCTCGCAAACAAATTTCCAACTCGGCATCAAGCCGGTCCATGCCACTCGTTTCCTCTGACTTCTCGCCCGTTCTCCGCGCGCGATCCCAAACCAATGTGTATAATAAATTTCCACACCCTTCGTCTTTTTCCTTCCTATTCCCCCGTGATTTTATATTCGCGCGATGACAGTCGCTGCTTCCGCCACCGCCAGTTTTATCCGGCTTTTGAGATTTTATTTTTCGAGATTTTCTTTCCGAAGCGCGCACGGAGACCGCACACAGCCCCGTTGCGCGCGCGGCAACTGCATTCGCAAACCAGATATACTTGGAGCGCATTTTGATTCACATTTCGGGAATAACGTACGTACGTAGCGGGGAATGTGGACTCTCGACTGTGCACACACAGAAAATTTTCCAGGAACTTGGAAGTGCGTATACATTGGTTTTCTCTTGAAAGTTACCGGAGAGAGTAGTTGTTAAATATACGCGAGCGCGATTTTAACTAACTCGCAAGGCGAAATTTGCCATTAGTCCGCGACATACATTTTAAAAGAATATTGAACATATCGTGAAATTCACTGAGCAGAACAAATCAATATCATACCTTGTAATCGTCAATTTGTAACTTTAGCTAATGGAAGCAAGAAAGGTGTTTCTTGTAAGAACGCTCGCTCGAATATTGTAACGCAAACATGTCGTGAACCGTAATTAACGATATGTTGGATCCGATGACTGTGCAGCGTGATGATGATCTAACTGCATCGCATTTTGGTTAGACACACGACGCGAGATCACAATTATCTAACAATGTAATACATGGTTGATTGAAGCTTGCGTGCGCGCAAATATTTAACTCCGTCTCTGTTTTTCTCGTATTGTAAATGTAAATACACGCCACATAATAGTGTGCATTTCCAAAGGAAATACGTTGGAGTTTAATTACGTAAGAATTTGTTGACCAGACCGCGTGGTGTATACACGCGTGGTAGAATATTTATCAGGTAAATGTTTCGTCATATACACAGTAATTAAACGTATGCTTGATTAAATAACATGGATAAATTGATATCTTATCTCTCTCTCTCTCTCTCTCTCTCTCTCTCTCTCTCTCTCTCTCTCTCTCTCTCTCTCTCTCTATTTCTCTCTGAAATATTAATATTAACTTTAGTAGTTGTTTGCTCGTTTAATTTTCCTTCTCTTTAAATATTAATCGTAATATTCGAGTTTACTATTGTTTACGGCAGCAATATTAATATTATTAAGTTAATTTATAGTGCACTGACTTAACAAATACTTTATTAACACAGTTCTGACCAATGTGTGTTTATGCGTATTATTCTCCAAAAGAGAGAGAGAGGAACCATGTTTTTTTATTAATAACACAATATCGGAACTGACTTTTGTGCCTGTTACATATGAATGTGTTGTTTAAAAAACAAAGGCTATAGCCGAAGCTTTAATTCTTGACTCTAAATTGCACACATTTATACGTAATTACGTTCAATTTTGTTGTGCACAATGTGGAATCTCCCGCGCCGCAAAATTAATACGACGTAACGTTTAAATCGCGTTTGAAGCGCGCTTTTAATTTCTCGCCGAGCTAGTTTGTAGAAAGTGAATATATTTAGGAGAGCAAGACACGATATTTAGCGCGGTGTTTTGTATGTTAACGATTCAAGACCAAGACTACGTCCTGAAGCTATTTCATTCGAACGAGCTTTTGAACTAGTAGTCAGGCGCATTCGCGTGCGCCGCGCTCTGTAACAACCGCCATAACAATATACCCAGGCTTCTTCGGTTTTGCTCTCTCTCTCTCTCTCTCTCTCTCTCTCTCTCTCTCTCTCTCTCTCTCTCTCTCTCTTATCCGAATCTCGTTGTGTGCCCGCTTGCGGCATCAACTCTCGCCAACGCAATCGGATCGAAACAGTTCAAAGTGCCTCTTTCGTTACTCCTCGCAGCTTTTCCTTCTCCCTTCCTTCTTTCTCTTTGTCCCAATCCGAGCGATATTACGGCAATAAAACATTAGCAATTTATAGCCGAGTAAAGATCTTTTAGATCTTTCCTTTCCACGCGGCACGACCACGGTGGAATCTTTTATGCGAACACGTCGTCGTCATCAATCAACGTCGCTAAAGAATAACTCGGGAGCGTTTTGAAAAATGATACCGCTAGGTAACTGCTTTACCGATGCTTCTCTTCTTCTTCTGCCAACCGCCTCAAAGTAGTGCCGGTCCGTTGACTGATAATGGGATGAGATCTCTCTCTTTAACAATTCGCGGACGCGCGCTTTACGTAAAATGCAATCGCGCCGCCCGTTAATATACCGTGTTGCCCGTTTAAGCGCGGTAAGATAATTTTGGCAAATTTCCGCTTAGCTGCTTGCGCGCGCGCTTCTCCTGTTCTTATAGAAGAGACAAAATCGCACTTCCGAAATAAACGCGAAAACGAGCCGAGATAACGACACTCGATATAATGTATTTCCTTAACGGTGAAGCTCTTCTCGTTAACACGAGAATCGGAAGACGATACGTGCAGCTCGTTTCGCCGACGTAATTTTAAAGGTTCGCGATTCGCGATGACTTTCAACGGGCGCTTGGAAAAAAGCTATTTACTACTGTGATTATGTCCTCGACTGTGATAATATCCTCTTACGCACACATTTCCATATTCAGCGATACGAAGTATCTTGAGTCACTAATCGCGTGTGACATTATTTTTAAACAAATGTCAGTTCTTGAGGAATCTCTTAAAATTCCAGAAAAAAATTGTATATAAGACTTGTTAATTCATTCCATATATTTCTATAATTCGCGAAGACAGATTTATCTAATGCCTTCTTGTGCTTTACGTATATAATATGTATTATTATGTTCCCGAAGTATTCTTAGCTCGATGGAAACTGCCTGAAGAATGTAGGGAAGGAAGGGAAGGGAGTCACGACAGCGACTTTAATGCGAATTTGCGACCCTTTTTGCCTCGCTTTGTACGGCATAAGGGGACTGTGGCGGCGCAGAAATTGTCCAAAGGTGTGCTCAAAGCGTGGGTGAACTGACTAGAATAAAGGAGAAGGCGAGTCATACCAGAATTTGCTTATTACTTTTACATCGCTACAAAAGACTGACGTCGATCGTCTCTGCCTTATTTAGGTGAAACATTTTCTCCTCCGTTCTTTCTCTCATATTTACGATGCGTATTATTAGCGTCGTGCAATTTTCTCCGTTTATTTCGAGTCTTGTTTTATAAACGTATAAATATACTAAATAGAGAGAAAATACAAATACAAGTTTTAAATAAAAGATAAAAATAACACGATAAATATGATAAACATACGGATTATGCTTAAATATCATAATTCTGATATTTTTTAAATAAGAAAGTAGTTGTTTACAAGCTCGAATATTAAAAATTATATAAACAAGTTTGCAAATTTTAGATTACATCTATTTAAATTCCAAAATTCAATTTTATATTTAGTAATAACAATAACAACAATTTAATTGTTAAGCAAGATCTAAATTTATATAGAAATATGATATATAAATATACAGAAATATGATATATTACGATGAGTATGGAATTATTATATAAATTGTTTCGATTATATTTACGAGTAATATAAACAATTTGCGAAAGAGAATGACCTGTCGCGTACGGTACATTGAGAACCGCTGGGACGAGTCATGCCGCAGGAATAGCATCGCGCCGATGTTGCATGACTGCGTTATGTATGTAGTCTATTATGTTTGCGACTTATAGAATAGCTTTCAGCTTGATGGTGAACGTAAAGGTCCGGTTATGTCGCTATTGCTGAACGCAAGAACTTTCTTCGTCTTGTGTTCACAACCACGCTATTCCGATATTCCGATTGAGCATCAGCTTCATTAATTCACGCTCATTAACTGCTTCCTAATTGACGCTTGGCGGAACGCTTCCGCCGATCACTGAGCATTGTCAGCATGAGACAATATATCTTCAAATTCTAACTACGAATTCATCTAATCTAACATCTTTCTCTGTATTTGACATAGCGTTGTATATGTATAAATATTGTGTATAAACTTTTGCATAAGTCACAATTAAAATTTCTAATTTATTATTTTGGAAAATAAATCTATAAGATATTTTTAAAATGTTTCGCAAACTTGTATTTTGTAAATTTTCAAATCAGCATAAAAATCTACACACTACTTCCGATGGAAATACAAAAAAAAAAGCATATCATCTCATCATTGATTCATTAGCGAGACTTCCGCGCGCAATTAGTGATCGGATTCACGCACTTCAAAAGCGGAAAACAAAGTGGTTCTCACACGTTCAGCCGCGTTTTTCCGCGTGAAGAACACGCGTATGGTCGTTGAACGATTTTTAATTGTCTCGAAGATCAAGACAAAACATTCTGTGGCATTGCGCGCTGTTTCCGGTATTGTTCACAATACGCACGTGAGCAATAGCACGAGTGAAAAGAACGAGTCGCGGTAATGGCGTCGTTGCGGCCATTGTTGTTTCATTGTCGGGAGATTTTTAATTTAAATAAGCGCGTAATTGCTCTTTCTCTCTCCTCTTTCTCTCTTTCTCTCCGTTTTTAACTCGTGAGTTATTCTTTTATGACACGCTATACATATAATCTTTGAATTTTTTTGTAAAATCGTAATTTCTAATACTGCCTATTTAAAAAATAATTTTGTGCACAAAAATTGGAACAGGCAAAATACTTTGCGCGTACATTTCGTAACGCTTTCGTACACTTCCATAAATCAAGAGATACGGTAGTGCCTTGCGCCAAGTGCACGCACAGCGAAGCCGACCGTGACTCACTTACACGAATCAGACAGTTCAACCGAGTTAAAATTTTTATATCTCGGTACAACGGCTAAATTGATTAAATTCTAACTAGTCTCAATTGAAAGCTGAGGCTTTAGTAGACAAGAAACGATTTTTACTTAAAAACTTTACTTATAAAGTTTTTAATATGTATGTGTGTATATATATATATATATATATATATATATATGTATGTATATAATTTTAATAACAACAATTGACAAATGAATTTTTAATTTTATATATTTTGCGGCAATGTAACAATATATAAGATTTTACTTTGCGCAACTTTTTTCATATTTATGACGCGGATCGTCGGTAAGATTTGTCGTAGATAAGATATCTTTTACGTGCGCACATCTTGTATGATTTACAATAAATCTCTACTTTGCAATGATAATCGCTAAATTGTAAATAGTAGTAAACTCGTCATTACGTGTAATGACAAATAAAATCATATTTATCTCGGTATGGTATCGTGCGTGTGTTTCTATGATTCATCGTTGACGCAATATCGGCATACGTGTTAATAAATTTTTACATCTCAAACAAAACTTGTCAGTTGTAGTAATAAGAATGTAGATTTCTCTACTTTCTAATTTTCTACATTTCTTTCTATTTTGAAAATACTCTCGGCGAAGCATTATATTCTCGAATGACTCGCTTCGTAATACGTGGCGAGA
The DNA here is from genome assembly GCA_014839585.1 of Pseudomyrmex concolor. NCBI lineage: Eukaryota > Metazoa > Arthropoda > Insecta > Hymenoptera > Formicidae > Pseudomyrmex > Pseudomyrmex concolor. The sequence continues at coordinate 24,426 of QVOB01018024.1, read as the reverse complement.
ATCCGATTCTTGCCGCTCGGCGATTCTTTTCGCATCACGCATCCTCCCCGTCGTACAATATCGTTTATTAAAATATTCTCGGTATCTCTTCTCTTCTCGCGGAGAAAGAAAATAGGGAACGCATATACACACACATACAACATAGGCTCGTCTCTCGAAACCTGTTCCAGACGGCCTTACAATGTCGGGATTACTGCGCGAGATGGATTCCGCGATCAGCGAAACGCACTCGGGCGCAACTACATGTACCTGATGAGATATCTACCGGTTACATTAATCCGACGTAAGGCCGCGTAAGTACAAATGTGGGAGAGACTCTCGCGAAAAGCGAGAATCTGGAAATAATCCAAAACTCTGCGAGGCGCGGTGTTTAAGGAACATCGCGCGCGCGTTAGACTCGAGTATTGAAACTCATAAGTTACACGCTTTTACGACGTGACGGTAATGACGGCCATAAAAGAATATGATCAATCGGACGTACGAATCATCTTGACCTTGCACGAACTACCACCACCAACATACGCGCGCAACACCGGAGTATTATACGTGCGCGTTCTCGCAACACGCCTGCCGATCTCTCTCATCCGGCTGCGGGCAAGGTCTTCGTTTCAGTCTCGCTAGTGTATAACGATGATAATAATGTCGTGTTTTATTATTTGCTTTCGTTACACTCGAGAGGCTCAAACGAGAGTGTATTATTAAAAATTTGAAACGCATATGTATGCAAATTTATGCAAATTTTTATTTATGTTCTTTTTTTTTTAAATCTACTGTATAGTCTTATTTAATAGTGAAACAACAATCTTCCGTGTGATCGTCTTCGTTCTTGTTTTATTTTACGACTATGTTATTATTGGCTTTTGCAAATTTAAAGTGTCATTTATGCTAAATTTATCATTAAAAAAATATTCTCTCTCTCTGCGTCCCGGATTAATATGTATCTCTCCCAAGGTAAAATATATTCCAACATTAAAATACACTTTGATGTAGATAATTAAAGCGTTAGTATGATAATTCACTCGTCTTCAGAAGTCCCATGGTTACGAGAATCTGATGGCAACGAAGAAGGGAACGGGAGAGAGAGAGAGAGAGAGAGAGGGAGAGGGAAGGAGAGAGAAAGAAAGAGAGAACGACGACGGTCGACAATCGCTGCGCGCGGTTGAATATACTCGTTTGCATTTGACATAGTCAGACATTTCGTCCGAGCTCAAATTCAAAAGATATTCGCCAAAATTTGTTTCCAAACGAACGAAATCCCATATTATATAAATTTGTATTTATTCGTATTAATAACAAGTTTTACATATAATCAGAAAAAATAAATATCTCTTCTAGCGACGCGAGTGATTAAAACTTGATAAGTCTGCGCATACGTAATTTCTTTATAAGAATTTTTTGTAGTTATTAAAAAATTTTGTACTAATTAAAGAATTTTTTTACAAGACTTTTTTTATACTTAATTAAAAATTAAAGCCCTATTTGCGCAAGATAAATTCAGATTTATTCGCGCTTTTGCAAACCTTTGTGAAATTTTACGTATAAAAAAAAAACTATATTTTTAGGAATATATTATTAAAGTATTAGTGGGCGGGAAATTATTATAAAGAGAGCAAAAATTCGTTGTCGGGTTTAATCTACAAAAAGCTGCGCGAGTATAGTATCGATTGCCGTGAACTCGCTCTGCTGCAATATCCAGTGTGGACGTTTCGTATCAGTTTCGCGGGGTTATTGAATTAAAGAAGCAACCGCTTCGACCGACCCTTCTGCTATTGTACGATAGTTCCCAGCAAGATTTTCACGGTAAAACGACCGTCACACCGTTGCACACACTCCGTATATCCGGCAATTGAAAATATACTAAACAAAATGTTCACGAAATATATATACGCGAGAGATTTCGACAGTTTATTAATAATTTACATAATACAACGCGTTCAATTGTATTTCGCGACATACAAGATAAAAACCCGAACAAAAGTAATGGATTTCGTTTCATTCCGATTTCAATCCTTTATATGTCGAAACGCGCGCACGTCATATATCAGGAATATTATTACGAGATATTCGCATGATATTTCCGATGAATATATTAATTTAATTAATTTCGACAGCGCGCGATCCTATCGTGTTCCGCGAATTTGCTGTCGCACGTCTGTGTGTGATTTTAATAATCTGCTGACATACTATAAAGCGGCCTTTGTGCGACACGTGTACACGAATTAATCGATGAAGCCCGGTGTTGGATTAAGGGCACGGCAAAGGACTGCAATCAATTATGTTTAATCGTCCGTCCGCGTTACTACCGGTTTAATGAAATATATCTCTAGTTACTTTGTTAATCCTCTGATTGCACAATATGTAGAGAAAAGACGCGGTTTGCATATCCACACACACGCATACACAATTCTTTGCGAGTATATTTTGAAATATACACCCGCGAAGAATAAGGAGCAATTTTCCTTTCGGTTCTGCCACTTTCTTGCGCCGGCAAATCGTATTTGTTATTTAACGCTTATTGGATCACCAGACACCGGAAAGCGATGTTATCGCGTTATCCGCGCATGTCTCGGAGAAGATGTGCACGGCGTATCGTATAAATTTAAATTAAAGCAAAGAATATATATACGCGCGGTTAAATATTTTTGCGCGCTCGCGCGTATGCAATATTTGCATACTACATGGCAATACTTTGCAGCTATATAATATTCAGCGGACGAAAAAGGTAAAAGAGCAAATGGTGCAAAAGAGAGGTGTAGTATATAGAAAGCGACGGGAGAGCGAGTGAGAGAAGGAGCTTAGAGAAGGGGAGGGTGGAAAAGGGGAGAGAACCCACGAGGCTGCATCGATCCAGAAGCACCGTGTGTAAACCATCGAGCATAATCAAATTCCTTTTAGCTGGAGCTCTCTCTCTCGTGCAGCGATACACTAAGATGTTTTTATTCAAACTATTTGAATCGCGCCCAAAATTTGTTTACCGCTCGAATTGAAAATTCAACTTTTGCTTGTATGCGCGAAAAGTTTTACACTTTTCTAATTGATGAGTTCTGGTTTTTTAATTGCCTTGTTTAGCAATAATTTTGTAGTTCGTTTTATTTTCGCACGCGCAAAACTTTTGCCCGACGACACCAACGTGAATTATTGAAGAAGACACATTATCTGATTATTAACTTACAATTTTTATATTTACAAGTTTTTGAGTTTAGTCCTCGAGCTATTCTCCACTTTTAATGAATCTCGTATTCTAAAGAAAAACAATAATTGATAATTAGAATTTTTTTTTAGTTTATGTACAAGTATCGAGCTCTAATACCTCAGCGATGACGGAATAATAAATTGTTGTGGAATGGATAATGAAATTACTTAGCATGCGCAAATTAATAATCTCTCATTGATATTTATAAAAATATACTTTTGGGAGGATTAATTGTGATATATTTCCGATAATAAAACTTAATTTATACCGCTTCGAAATTTGAAAGCGAAATTATGTGTGTGCGCCGCGCTACATGTGTTAATAAATTAATAGATATTTCGGTTTGGCATCGGCGGAGCAGCACGTGGGTCGATGAAATATGGATTGGAACTTTTGGGTCACCCTATATTTCCTGAAAGCATACCATTGGCCCATCTACTACTGCGTGCTCCAAGGTTTAATCTAACAGTGATTTATGCTTCCCAGCGGCTCTCAATAACGCTGATTCACATTGTCGTTGATTCAGATTAATTCTATCGATCCTGTCGGCGCGTTTATTTTTCAGTTTTGCCACAAAATACTTTTTCGTCTCTGTTCTCGACAACAACAACAACAACAGTTTATTATCCCTAATTGTATTTGCGCTCGCTTCGGTACAGTCAATTCAACGATTACCATTGTTACGATCGTGTCGTGAAAATGTTTGGTTTATGTTTTATCTCGCATTGTTAGCTTTTAAAAGAACAAACGCGCGATGAGATAAATACGTATTGAATTTTCGATATTTCGTGCTCGCGCGCGCGCGTTGTCGAAAAATACCATTGCTCTCTGCGAGTTCGTTGTTTATCTCTCGCATAAAATCAATAACTCGGTTGCGAAAAGTTAGAAACGAAAACTTGTAAAACGAATCGCGAGGGCATTTGGGAAATTCTTGATATTACTTATTTTATTTTATCGCTTCACCCCCGGGAAGAGGTTCTATTGCGCCGTTTTCTCCGATGTCTGTCTCAACAATGGTCTATATTTTATTTAACATCGCTTTTCATTTAATTTCACAATATTCTGTGATTTACGATTCACGGTTTCCAACTTGATTTTCCACTCCACATACACACACACACAAAACACGTAATGCTTATCAAAGAAATTGACCACCACTGCAGCGAGGAGACGCTACATATTCCGCTTTGCGTATGAATGTGTTATGCGCGCTCGGCGAATATGTCAACTGCAGTATCGCGAATTTATACTCACTTCTGATTCTTTGTTTGTTTATTTTCTCTTCTTTGTTATTTTGCAATTATTATTTGTTTGCATGATAAATTTTATGCGCTTTCGTAACGAACGAACGAACGAACGACGGAACGCAATTCAAGCGGGAAAATTTACGAAGACTATTAATTAATCAATAGCGCTTTGTAGAACGGCTACTCAACAACGTCGACACACAGACGATCAATACAATTTTAATCGCTTCTTGTTAATTTGTAATGACGGCTTTTGTCGTTTCCGCGATCAAACTGTTAGACAAACGCAGACGCGATAAGAACTCAAAAGCATTTTTTATATTGTATATATATATATATATATATATATATCTCTTTTTCTCTTTCTTCTTTTTTATCTCGAAGTGTCGCACGCGTGTCACCCGAGTCTGTTCCTTTGATATCTATTTTAATTCATGTTACAAAAAGATTGCTTAAAGAAAAAGAAGTTAGAAGACGCGAGATAAAAGAGAGAGAGAGAATTGCTCCTGCGCAACGAGATGATATTACGCAGATAGAAACTTTCGTGACTGCACTAATAATATGGCGAACGTACTTCTGTTTATATACATATATGCCATAACGTACGTATGTAAAATTAGATTCAAGCAGCTGCATATTAATGCAAAAGGTCATGTACGAACTAAAAGGTTGCGCAGCTTTTTCATCGTTTAAATATATATATTTATTATGAAAAAAATAAAACTGAAGAAAAAACTAAATATTTATAAAAAATTATTTAAATAACAAATTTATTTTCAATGCTCACACAGTATATTTTCCCGCAAGAGAGATATTATTTGAAGAATAAATTTTATTTTCAATTTCCATGTGCTATGGTATATAAATTTATAATTGCTCATAATGTGTAAAATCTCTGTGAAAATTTTAGGTCTCTCTATAGGGTCTCTTCAAGTTTTTTTAGCTTCCTTTGAAAGTTAACGATGCAGCTTGCGTCTCCCCTGCCTGCATCCGTTCCTTTCGTATTGATAATTAGCCCCACCCAAAACTCAAACTCTCGTCTCTCTCTCTCTCTCTCTCTCTCTCTCTCTCTTTCCTTTTTTTCTTTTTAGATTGCATCAAGCGCTACGAAACATTGCTTGTTTGTTGATATCTCATCTACTGTGTCTTTCAATGTTTAATAAATTGCAGTCACGTAGTTGGTGTTTGTGGTCTCATGCAAAATGTATTCCCGAGCTTTTTCATTATTATTATTATTATTATTATTATTATTGTTGTTGGTAACACACATTCATATTTTTAAACATCTGCACATTACATTCAAGTTTTAATTTTGAAATATAAATGTTAAAATAAATTATTAATCTTTTGAAATTATTCTTTCCACGCACTCTAATTTTTTGCTTTATTTTTTTAGTGGTCTCTTTTCACGATGAAAAATGAGAACTTTTGCACTTTTTCCGTATGTTAGTTACGCCGCCGCCGGCGGATTGATAGGTTATCGGTTTGTGTTTAGGATGCGAAATGAATCGCCATAGCAACGTCGGAATACATTTCCACACTGATTCGACGCGCGGCATCGGCGACGGCGTCACTGTCCATTTGCACGCGGAGTTCATATTATACCGCGCGAGAAAACGTAGAAGACGCGCGCGAGTCGGAAAGGAAAACGAAAGCAGTCATATTTATACATATATCAAAATGAATATTCGTTGATAAATCGCGGTGATATTTTTACACGTGAAAAAACTGTATAAAAATTGTTATTGCAAAAAAAATACATGTATATTTTGTGAAATTCGTTTTTGCGTAAGAGCGCGATAACAATTAAAAAAAAAAAAAATAAATAAATAAATAAAAATAAAATACGCGATGTGTTTTTACAAAATAAAAATGTAAACGATTCTTATTCTCTTTTAAAATATACAGAGAAAAAAGAAACACGTTTTACGTGACAAATAGAAAAATGCGATTTTTTTAAATCCACGGTGACTTTCACCAGAATATGCGCCCTGGATGCAACAGCCATTAATCGAATTCCTCTGTGCAAACATATCATGATTGGAAATCAATGATCCGGAAAGCACTCGACAGACGCTTTATGCTTGATAGAGGAATACAGTTTGATCAATCGTAACACGATTGTCTCTATTTATTGAAATTGCATTTCTACAAAATTGTCAGCAAAAAATACGAACGTAAAGCGAAAGGTATAAAATAAATAATAACAGAATGATATTCACACATACACACATTTGCCGTGGCGATAATATTGGAGCCTTTTGTATCGTTTACATTCGCATAAATTCGTATACGGCGATGTTGTCTATAGTAACCTAAGGAGTGGTTTAACTTTTCTATTAAAAATGATTATGTGCTACTCATCGATTGTGCTGTGTAAAGGTGCACTGACCCGACAACGGGGCAAACGCGCGCGTTATATCGACGACTCCGGTATTTCGTTCATTATAGTCATGAAGCAATTTCTCGGAACGTTGCAATCGATTCTGCGCTGCAGCGCAGTCGAATAATACACACAGTGACACAAATCGCGTCACTCGCGTAATTTTCACGCGATAAAACCGATATTTCAACGAGTACTTCGATCCTTCGAACCGACATATTTGTTTCGTATATGCGATTCGAGGGAAAGTTTGCTGTGTGTTGCCGACAATGTAGTTTCCGACGTAAATTCGCGTGACTTTTGCGCGCAAAGTTGCGAACTTGAAAATTGAATTACGCCCCCCTCCTAGGCTTGACGAAAAATCACGGTCGTCGCTGTCGCGAGCGCGGACGAAAACAATCGATCAGCGGAATCGTGCCCGGCAAGTCGAACAGCCATCTCTTTCCCATGAAATCTCGGAATCTTCCGCGGGGCATCTCCCGGGAAATCGCCCGTAATAAATCGACCAAAAGCGGAGAAAATTCGTCCCGCGTCGGCCGGAATAATGATGTAACCGATGTAACTTCTTCCCAAACTGGAGAACATTTTCCGTCTAATGGGAAAAATTTCAGAGCGAGAGAAAAACGTAATAAAATTTCCAATCGTTCGCGATCGGAAGAGCGCGGAAGAGAAGAAAAGCTATAGTAAAAATATGTCAACAGCGTTCTTTCCCGCAGAGAATTTTTAAAACTCATAAAATTATATTTTAAATTCGAAGGAAGAGTTTTTTTTACGCGCGAACTTGTTAAACAATTTGTTTTTATTCCGAGTTGTGTCTGACGCGATATTTTTCGCGTTCAATTACAGTTTTTCGCGTGTTTCTGCGTTTAAGACGGGAGGATTTGTTTTCTGCATTGAAAGATTCGCTCTTTGTACGGAAGCAAGAGAGATAGAACGAGTCGGCGCGCGCACGGTGTAACGTAGCGATGGGATCAAACGTGATTCAAACGGTACCGATAGTTTTTTTTTTTTTTTTTCGAAGCATCGATACGGAAGGTCAATCACAGAGGTCGTGACCTTCTCTTCTATAGAATTAACCTCTACACTCGGAATCACTCCATAGAGCCTACCGCAGTTTATTCCAAGCAAGTGCATTGCGTTCTGCTGTTACGAGATTCTATTATTTAAATGTTTGTAAAATCATTTCTTTTTTTTTATAATTAACTTATAATTTACTTAATATATATCAAAACATGTAAAATAATTTAGATAATTCCTTTTTCGGCAAACCTATTTAAATCAATATTTTGATTTATTCAGTGTGATCATTATTTTCAGAATTAATTCGCAAACTTGTTACTAGAATAAAAAAGTTTTAAGATATTTCGAATGAAATTTATGCTTTTAACAACTTAAGATGTTTAACATTGCGCAAGAAATTAACAATGACGTAATGAAATGCGACGCGATCGTGATTCGATTATTAGATCGGACGACAGTTATTTTAACGTCCGTCGATGGCGAAAAAGAGAGGGAGAGAGAGAGAGTCGTGCTTGGTGAATCGATTGAAAATTACAGCTTGGGAATTGGATCGGGCCCATCGCTAGCATCCGCTCGAGAGGGAAAGAGACGAGATACACACGTCGAGGAGAAGCTACAGCAAAGCGAATAAGTGGGGACGACGGAATGAGGCGCGTGTGGTGGGATGGGAGGAGGGTGCGCGGGAACAAAGAGAAGAAGCTGTGAGGAAAAGATGAGAGTGAGACAAAGACGGAGGAATGGAGAAAGGGGTTGCGGAGAAGAGAACGAAAGGGAAGATGCGACGATACAGAGAGAAAGAGAAAGACGACAGAAGCCGACCGGTAGAAAGGTTATAGTAGAAGGGAAACTACTATTGGAAGAACTCTCGGAGATCGACGAGAGAGGGAGGAAGGGGATGAACCGCGGGGTTGGGGAAGTACGGGCGAACACATAGAGAGCTAAAAGATGAAAGTATAACCCGAGCAACATTGGCTCTCCCAAGCCAAATAGAACATTATGTCACGTATAAATAAAGCTGTTTCCGAACTTCGGCTCGATAGATATTGCAACGCCAATAAATTATCTTTTCCTAGCCATCGTATAAAATCGCCTGAGTATATGTGTGTGTATGTGTATATATGTATATGTATATATATACACGAGGTAAATCACGCTCCGCTTGGCACGTTGCACAATTACCGAAAGAGTGTGTCTTTCTTACGGCGCGCGGGTTTTCACTCGTGCGGAAAATTTATCGGATTATATAGACTCAGTGGCCAGAGAGGAAGCCATTGCTCGGAAACGCGAGAAAAATTATTTTTGTTCCTGTTGTTAAAAGCTAAAAGGACTCGACAAATCTCTTCCAATGCGCGTTCATACAATTGTTGCTGCAATCTTTCTTTTTCGAAATCAAACAAAAAAATATGACAGTACAAGCAAATAAAGAAATAAGTAATTAAATAATTATTTGAATAATTATTATTAATATTTACGTTAAAATTAAAATATAAATTGATTTAATTATGCGTAATTTCGTGTATACCGAGGAAAAATTGAATAAATATAAGAGAATCGATTAATTAATGTGAAACATGTGTACTATTATAGTCATTTGCGTACATGTTATCGTTGCGTAAGCGATTGAACTCTGTCCGGACGGGCGATAATAATTTATGCGTTTAATGCGGAAAAGGAGAGACATTACGAGAGACAAGTTGTAAGTCAAACTTAGCGAAAATGACGTCGCTCTGCGAGCGCGGGCGAACAATTAAATTATCGTGGAGGCAGAGTAGATAACGATGCACTCCGAGATGCAGCATAAACCACGGGTTATGTCGCGGATTATGTGCATATAGAACGTTTCATGTAGTCAGAGAGAAGAGAAGGGGGAGAGAAAGAGAGAGGGAGAGAGAGAGAGAAATTGTGCATGTGTGAATGAGAGAGACACACACTGTTACACACTCATTCCGACACAGTTACTATTCTCCGCGAACAGTTCGTACTCAAGTTCCTGGCATTCCCACGTAGAGTCGCTACCTCTCAATTGAAAGTCGGTAAACGCGACGAGCTTACTGCACAACGTGTAGGTAAACGGGAATTCTGTTGGGAAAATTCCTTCCAAAGTTCCCGCCAAAACCACCCCCGAACTTGCCGCAAATCTCGTTCGCGTCTTCTCCCGACGGTGATTTAATTGCGTGCTCGTCGGCAACACAAAACATAATCGCATTTTTTTTATATATCCTGGTAGATATAATTTTTTATATATGTCTTCTATGAATTATTACTAGTAAACTTATTGTTACTCGCGATTATTTATATGATTTAATTTAAATTAAAAGTTTTTTGTTAACGCTTTCAAGTTTCATATAATATCGAGACATCCTTTTTTATTTGTTGCAGGATGAGGTGCTGACAATTTCGGAAAAGGTTGTCGTACGCGTGCACGACCTGGTCACGTTTCTCTCGCCCACGTTGGAGTGGTCATGGGGCCGAGAGGTGTCCTATCCGACGACGCCGACGTCGTCCCCGGAGACGAGCCCGCTGAGATACGAGATGCCGCAGCCGCAAGTGCTGACCGATCCGGGAATCGATTTCTCGGATGTCGACAAGCAGCAGAAGGAATACGAGAGCAGCGTGAATTTCACCAGAAGGTCGGATTACGGATTCCAGACCAAGGTGGTAGTGCTCTCGTATCCGAGGTACTGCCGTTACCGGGCGCTTCTGCGTAGACTCGACGGCGCCGAACCCTCCTGGCTCGGCACGGCGATCGCGGCCGCGTTAGGGGGTTTCACCGCGAGTCCGGGCACCAGGGTACTCTTTTGCAGGGATACTTTCGACTATCCCGATCTCGAGACCCACGAACTGCTATGTAATCACTTAGGTATGTATAAATTTGCTTCTCGGTCAGAAGAAGCTCAATAATAATGTGATATATTTATAGTGATGATATAATGTTCGTGCAATTAATTAATATGTATTAATATGTATTAATATTTATTATGCAATAATGGCGAGTCAATGAAGAGTTCTTTGTAGACGAAGTATGTGAAGGTTAATTCGTTGTGTTTAACTCGTTTGTAATTTATTAAGTCTCACGATAAATAAATACGAAAATATATATGAAAATAAATCAAAGAAAAAAGGTAGGACAAATGTCGCGGCTATATAATTTTTCTTTTTAAAGAATATATGTCGAATACGAAAATATTCATATATTCACGTTCGTGTGTACGTCTAACCAGATATACATAGATGTGTATGCGGTTGGTTTATAAGAAGCTTGGAACGTATGACCTTAGCAGCTATTTACATGACACTACGTATCTCTTGTACATACAATATATTATATAGCTTGACGTTTCTTTCTGATAACGTTATTAATTTTCACTTATCTTTCGAAAGTGTGTAAGGATTATAAAATTCTGATATGCTTTTTGGTGTTAGTGTGTATAATAAAAAAAAATAATAATGCAACTATAAAGTTATTTACTATTAATAATAACTGTACTTTGATCTCACGTACGCGATACATAATCAAATAGAAAACACACACCATTTTCGCTCTAAAACTATTTTTTGTAAAACCTAACGCAAATATAGTAAAAAAAATATTATCCTTTAATTTTTTTTATACCCTTTAATTTCGTTATTTTTGATATTATTCTTCTACCGAAACTCTGATTTTTAGCAAGTATATTTGTCCAGCTTTTATTTACGTGAAACAATTTTCTGGATGAAATGTCGTTTATAAAACCTGTTTCGACAAGTGATTTTTTTTCGACTTCAAAACAAAACAAATAAAACTATAAATCGTTACGAGTCGTTGATTGGACTTGATATGCGATAAAATTACGAAGGATATTTTGCGATCCCAAATAATTTTCTCAAATATCGTTTCCCTGTGCATCGCGCACAAGTTAATACGATAAATTCAACAGATTTAAGTTTCGAATTTCAGATATATACATCTCTCAAATATCGAATAAGTAATTTAAGTATAAGTATATAAGTTTTTCCAATTTTTTTGTGATTTCTTTGAATCGAAAGAATGTGAGCACAAACTTTGAACACAACACATACACACACATATACGTATGTACGCACACATTTATACAAATTACAAGGCTGTGCGTACTTCGTATCCTTCGGAATTTTTCGATTCTACGCATCAACGCGAAAATCTAGAAAAAAATCTCGAAGCAATTCGAACGTGTCGAAACATTTGTTTGGTTTGCAATTACTCGAAGGATATATACATATGAATAGCACTTTCGGACACACAGAGAGCCGGTGAAAGCAAAATAACAAACAAACGATAACGATCTTTCTCGCTACCGATTGAAACAGACCTCTCTATCGTGTCCGCGCCGACGTTACAAAATAAAGGCCACGCGCTATTTCATTGGACGGCATAATTGCCGATATATATAATCCCGCGGGATGTTATTATGCGAAGATACGGCTCAACAGGAGGAGGACGAGAGGAGCGAGCGGTCGAGACATTACGAAAAGCTGAACCCTCGTGTACGAAACTCGTCAGTTCATTTGTCGAGCGTTTTCCGCATTGGTCATAATTCGACGAGCGAGGCGAGCGTTCGCGCACGCATACACACATACGCACATATATACACAGCAGTGTGTCCGTCCGCAAAACTTCGTGCGTGCATTCGTTGTTCAACACGCATGCGAATCGGCCGGTCAAAAAATTACACGGGCACCGTAGTCGCGAGGACTATTCCGCAACGTGGTACCGCGACGAAAGAGACATAAAAAGTGTGTTTTACTCGATTGCGCGATTACGTTGATCCTGATCGAATTACGGATGTTTCGTTGTGCGATTCAAGTGCTCCTTTGTTATGTATGTTGATTCGGTTCATCGCCATTTGCGACGTGTTTTATTACCAAACGATGTAATTTCAACGAGCATCGTGAAGAGTGCTGTGCATATGTGTTATGTATAAACAGAGTTGTGTGTGAATTACTTTGAAGAAGATAACGCGCGCGCGCGGGACGCGTTTACTTCAACACGCCATCTAATAATTGCTCTCTGTTTGTTGACTGTACGTGGCCGAATCGTTGCGCAAAATACCGTTTTGAAGATAAAGCGATTGATAGTCTTGAGTTAAAAGCTTAGTGATATACGGAAAATATACGTTGTACGTATTGCTTTGTGGTGCGACGGTGCACTTTACTAAAGCAATTGTCCGTGACTCATTTGTTTTATCTAACGCCGTATTTTTTACAAAGTTTATTCCGTCCATGAGGTAAATTGCTTTTTTTATCGTCCAACGATTATTGCAATCGCCGTGGTTCCGTTGTGGTGTAATAATCGCGCATGTCGCTCGAATCTTTCCGACGGACGCAATGGCTATCGTGATGAAAATTCGGAACAATCAAGTGGTGTATCTGAATATTCTCGGTAAGGAGACGAAAAAAGAATTACTTTGTTGCGATAGCGTTAAAATAATTTTTTTTTTTTATCTTAACGTTCTTGCAACGATTCAGCGAAGTGTGCACATGATCGTGTGCACACGTGTTGCGTTGACGTTGTGCATTTGCAACTGTGATGATAAAAAACCAAAACAAACCAAAAAAACCGTTGAGTTATGTTACGTACAAAATCCAACACATATATCATTTTCGCGTTTTTTCCGTAAGACGTTTATCAAGTAATATATTTTTTCTCGCGATTTCGCGGAATATCTCGGGTGGGAAACATATGTGTCAGCGATATTATCATATTTCAATTCCATTTACATACGACTATAAAAAGGAACTCATTTATATACTGCTGCATATTAATTTGTGCAAATTTCTTTGTAAACAGAAATATCAACACTTGCAACAATTACGTTTCGTAAAAAGGTTTTTACGAATAATATTACATTATAATATTTTGTAATAATAATTTATCATTAATTTGATATGATTAATTGAAGAAATTATATTCGATAAATTTTTCAGAGTACGTATTTATGAAAAAAATAAAATAAATTGATAAATTTACAAAGAATGTGAAGTGATCAAGCTCATGATATGTAAACTCTGTTATACCACTCTGTTTATACAACACTCTGTACAAACTTTGAGTCATTCCTGTGTCCCGATCTGTTTATCAATATCTTTGTCCTACTCTGCGCTGCCTTCGAAATAAATAAATAAATGTTCCCTCGATCTTTATAATTAGTGCGAAATATTCCGGCACTTAAGATGCTTATATTATTACACACTATTACATATTTCTGATTAATATTGTAGAGATGATTAAAGTTTGCAAGATATTTTTAATGTTCAATATGTCGCGAATACACAAACAAATATTGCAGATAGATTGGTATATATGTCCAATATTATGTAGACAATTAATTTGTTTTTGAAAAATAACATCGAAATTGGCAAAAAAAAATCAAGGTGTCTCAGAACACAATTGCGTAAATATTTATTTGCCGCTGGCTGTTTCAATAACGATTGTAATTTCAAATGTGCTACTAGAAACATTCAGAACAAAGCGAAGTATCTATTCGGTGTTTTTATGATGTTATTTTCATTATTATGAGTGACACAACTAATGCATTATTCCTCGATCGTTGAAAGAATTACTAGCTTGTAACACCACTACATTTCACACAACGATTATATGCTGTTTTTAGCTATAAGGTCTCTCCGTGTTGTGTTTCATTTTTTTCTATTTATTGAAACATGCCACGAGCATGTTCCGGTGTAGCCACTCTTTTCACATCTCATCGAGTATAAAATGTATATAAAACATTCTTAACATTCTGATCCCGATGGTATTCAACATCCTCGTGTAATTTTTTCAGCACCGAAACTAAAAGGAAGACCGCGGAGGAAGCGTAAAAAGCGCAGCGCCTCGCCGGGTGAATCTTCTAACGAAAGCGAGGCGTCGGTGGCCTCGACGTCGAAGAGCACGCCGGCGACTACCAGCAGCAGCCTAGTGATACCCACGGTCGGCCGACCGCCTTCGTCCGCAGTGCGGCGGAGCGAAAGAAAGACCAGCGCGGAAGAGAAGAAGTTTATCATGGACGTGCAGAGTTTTATGAACTCTCGGGGTACGCCGGTCGGAAAGATGCCACTGCTGGGCTACAGGCAGAGTCAGTATCTTTTTTCGGTTTTTTTAGTTTGTTTTCCCCCTCTATAACCGATGATCCGGTCTCGCAAGACCGGAAAACCGGAGCGATTTGTTTCCGATTTTTCTCACTTTTTGATTTCGCGACGATATCCTTCCGGCCGGCCGGGGATTCGTTCGTCCGACTGCAGAGAGCTAACACACAGCAGGGTTTCCTTCTCGCAAAATTACACCTATCGCGTTATCGCGACGATTACTAATAAGTCTCTCTTCAGTTCTCTTTTTGTTCGCAGTCGATTTGTTCCTGTTCTACACGAAGGTGCAAATGCTCGGCGGTTACGACACCGTCAGCGCTGGTCGTCTCTGGAAGACAATCTACGACGACATTGGCGGCAATACGGGTTCAACTAGCGCGGCGACTATTACGCGTAGACATTACGAAAGGTAAGATGTCGAGATTTTTGTCGGAATTATGTTTGTGAGAGATCAGCGAGTTTTTTTGTATTCAGAAAACGTGCTAGTGCGACAACGAAGTTGTTTTTGTAGATTGTTATTACCCTACGAAAGGTATCAGCGAGGTGAGGAAGAGAAAGAGAAATTGAACAATGAACGACATACCAAAACCACGAGCTTATCCGAGGATTCAGATGTCAAGGAGGAACCTAACGATCTATGTCCGTCGGAAACACCACCACCTGTGGAAGCAATTTCCGCAATCACGACGTCACCTCTGCAACCAATAACGTCGACAGCGACGACGGTAAATTTAGTTAGCACAAAGATATATGTATTATATTGTATTTTCCACTATTATCTTATGTAAAGAATATTTTTTACGTTATGTATTCTCCATACTTTTTCAGCCTTCGCTCTCGAGTGAGAAACCAAAAACCGAAACCGGCAAAACATCTTCGTTGCGTAGCGTGCGAGTGAAGCCGGAACGTTTGAAGTCCCTGAACACAATAATCGCCAACAGTGCGACACCTTCCAGCCAGCAAGCTAATCAACTGCCAAGTCCACCGCCATCCTCCAACACATCTCTCTCAACACCCAGTAGCACACCCTCCACGACACCCACGAGCGGCACCGGTAGTCAGAGTGTCCTCGAGAGACAACTCAACAGTCCGTTAATAACCCAACAAGTTCCACCATCGTGTTCGCCACCGGGCTTGCCCGTGACCAGCGTAGCGACGGTCGTTACTCTGACACCTCCACCCGAGAAAGACATGAAAGAAATTAAACTGGATCCTAAGCAGACGACCTTACTGGCGCAGGGCAAGGAAAACATCCCGCTGTTCGGCGGCGAGAAACCGCCTATCTACGTGGAAAAAACGATGGTGCCGCCTGTTTCCAGGTCGCCCGAGGTAATCGATCTCGAGAACGAGAGCGACAACACGACCCGAGACAAAATAATCATCCCAAGCTTCAAGAAACGCAAGCTTGAGATTCTGCGCGAGGGCGGTCTCGAAGTCACCGCTGTCGACTTGGAAATGCGACCGAGCGTGATTCAGAGCAGCGTCACACCGTCGCCGCAGCCACCGGTTACGATGAGGAACGAGGAGAAGCAATCGCCGATCTCGCCGTATTCGCATCCCGTCACGCCTAATTCCGTTCCCAAATTGATATCCGTCACCGTGACGCCCGACATAGGACACATGTTGCCCTCGCCGCAAGAGCATCTGAATCATCAGCAGCGCGGTCCGATGATCAAACAGCTGCCGGCTCATCATCATAACAACAACAACAACATGATAACTAATAATAACGTGATGAACAGCAGTCGTGTGATAAACCTCGGTAACTCGAATAACACCGCGTTGTTGCAGCTGTACGCGAACGCGAATGCCGCACCGCCGACTTCAGCGGCAATTCCCTCGGCCGCGCAACAGCCGAACAGTCGTTTCGTTCCGCCAAACGTTTTGAACGGCAGGTTGATGCCGCTCAAAGTAACGCAATCGAGATCGATATTTACGCACAACGAAAAGACGGTTTACGGGAATCCAAAGGAAATTCTCGGCTCCCCCAAGTATCGTTCGCCACATCCGCTTCAACAGCAGCAACAACAGCAGCGCTCGCAACTCCCGCAGATGAGTGGCGGCGATCCCGGACAAGGTAGTGTTCTCGATTTGACGCAAAAGTCCAACGAGAAACTCACGTTCCCCAGACCCAGTCTGGAAATAGTCAAAGTACCTGTAGTGCCGAGGCCTAATCCGTTGAATCTTGAAATGCGGAATGCACCCACGGCCAAAGACAAATTGTCGGACCGACCTGTTGTCGATTGTCCGAAGCGAGCACCCTATATCCCCGCCTATCAGAATGTGATCGACACTCGGACCATCGCCTCGAACAATCTCGAGATCACGTTGGTGAATCCCGCGAGTAAGCAGAAGAACAATCATCATCTAGGCGCACCTCCACACGTTCAGATACCGAGTCCACCTAACAAAGGTAACGTGATGGGAACGTTGAATAGCGCGCCGAGGAGGCAACCGCAACTACACTCGCTATCTCAAATAAATGGAAAGTACACGACGAGAAACGAGCCCGTTTCTCCGTACACGCCGAGGAAGCCGACTCATCCTGTCATACCGAACGTACCTAATCTAAATCAGCTGAATCACACCTCGAGTCCATTCCCTAGAATACAGGCGACCACGATGCATCAGCAACATCAGCAACAGATGAGCATCGACAGAAGGAAAGCGGCTGCGGAGATCGCCAGGGATCATCAACAGCGTAGAATTAGCGAAGGCGAGAAATCCTTAGCCGCGCAGCAACAACAGCAGCAGCAGCAGCAGCAAGAATCCAGGCAGAGCGAGGTCAACCGACGGCACAGTTTACCTAGCATACCGTCAGGTTTCGTGCCGACAGTGCCGCAAGCCAATTCCACTCCTTACTCGTTGTCGCAACTGCCAAACGTGCCAGGCAAGTTTCTACCGCCGATTCTGGACCCCATGTACTATCCCACGTTTTACAACGGCTTGTTCCCGCCGCCGCTTCCGCCCACGGTCGCCGCCGCAGCGGCGTCGCCATTTCTGCCGCCCGAATTCGGCGCATATTACAAGGAACTACTTGCTTCCTCGCAACCAAGACTGACGGGGATGGCGGGGCAGTCGCCGCATCAACAGCCGGCCGCCCCAACGTCTAAGTAGACAACGGGATCTCAACATGTAGGGTTTCCGGCATAACGATAGAGAGGATGTTTCGAGTTATTTAGAGAGGGACAAGGATCCGTCGGACTTCGCTATAATTTGCGTACGAAGCGATTTAAAAACTTGTAAGAGCGTGTCGATGAAACTTAGAAAAAGTGAGACGATTAGATTTATTGTCTACGTTGTATTGTTTTTTTCTTTTTTTTTTATTCGATTAATAACTACAGCAACAAAGTTATTCACAGTGTTCGTTTACGATAGAAAGAAGAACGACGATGCTGTGGATTTTCGTGCGTAGAGATACAGTAAGGATGTGAAACTTAATCCGCGTCACACACGTGAAATTTTTGTCGAGTCGCACGAGATTCCAGAGGGTCGTCGATTATTAGAAGAAAAAAAGACTCTGTGATAAAAAAAAAATGCGACAATGTATTACCATTGAGAAAGGCAGTCGATGGAATATTGCCACGAGAAATCGTTATTTTTATATGTTTATTTTATGTGAGAAATTTTTATTTGCGCGCGTTTTTCAGTTTCATTTCAAATGTGAAGCAAAAGTATTCTATAAGTGTGAAAATCCTGTTTTCATTATTATTAGATGTACTCTTCTTACTTTTTGTTATATCTTCCTTGAGAATAAATATTTTTCTTTTTAACGCGTGCAGCGATTTACATATCCTTATAATATGTAACATTTGTCGATGTTTGATTTTCGATTTTTGTTTCGTCAAGCATATATATGTATGTACATAAATATATATATATATATATGCATGTATGTATATATACATATTTGATTTAGTTTGAATATCTCATGTGATAAATGTCGATTCGGAATAAAAAAAAAAAATAAAAGAATTAGAAGCAAACGTTTGACCGACGGATCATCGGATTGTATAATTTGTTCACTGTGTAATGGTAAGTTTTATGTAAAATGTATCGCTCGCGAAAACCCTATGTACTGTATAAGCTCTAGACAATTTTCATTATAATAAAAGAAAACGAAACACTCGTACACAATCACATAACACACCGATCTGTAGTCACCTTTAACGATTATACGCGCACGCTTGCAATGATATAGTAGCAGCGAACATGTACATAGTGTATATAATCACGTAAATCATTAAGCTAGGCAAAAATCTGCATTATCTTTCAATATTACGTAAGGAAGTTAAGTTTAGTAAGTGTACAGGCTGTCTTGCTCGTGTGGCCAACGATTGTCGTATCGCTGTTTCTGTATGAGAGACATGTAAACGATATATTTCACAAACAAAACTAAGGGTTTCTGATTTGTTTTTATTTCGCTCGGAGGACAGTTGTGCCGATCTTTCATCTCCTAAACACCGTGTCCCGACACGAAAGGGGGAAAAGTGTGCACCCCTTTTTCAAAAAAAAAAAAAAAAAAAAACCGATTGTGTCACGCGATCGCTGCCGACCGTCGATCGAACATCGCGGGCCACTACACAACGTGTACTTCAAAAGAAAAATAAAATTTACCGACGGTATATATCCATGTTAAATGTAGACACATAGAATTTGTTCGTTTTAGGATACTCTGATCAAAAGAATAAATATGAGGATAACGTTTAAAAAAAAAAAAAGCATTTCGTGACTCTAAGAGGTTACAGGGGAAGGAAAGATCCGTGTATTCTGGATCGTTCTAGTAAAAAATTTCAAGATTTCTATATTGATGTCTTTCAAAAATATAAATGAGTTGTTCACGTTTTTTCTCGATTGGTTCTTTCGTGATGACGGAACCAAGGCGCATTTCGCGCCGATCGCGAAAACCGCGGTTGTTTAAGAAAACGCGAGCACTTCCAGTGGTATTCAACGATCAAGTCGGAAAAACAAAATTTATTGCAGAGCGTGCGAACAAACATGTGACGGCGCTACCACTGTTGTTATTTTTGTAAAGACTGCGGCTGATTTCCGGCAAAATCAGGCGCGCGGCGACGATGCTCCGTGTTGAAAAAAATGGTGCTATACGACGACGAGAGAAACAAATTCTATTGTACGTCATTTTCGAAAATTTTAACGGGCGTTGTTGGGTACCAGTGGATCTTTGGCGCGAACGCCCGAAAGAACTACGATCTTAAGATAGATCTTCACGTCCAAGTCTGATAACCGTATACAAAAAAAATTAAAACGCTAAATGAACTCTCACCGAGTTCTGGTGTATGTATAAAAAAAGTCGAATTTACGGGTCCGTTATGATTCGGTATAATGTCGTGGGGTTCGTACAGCGGCGAAAACAAAAAAGACGAAAGAGACAGCGAAAAACGAATTATTGTCGAGTCTCCGCAAGAAGAAGGGCTTATACAAGAATACGTGCCATAACAAAAAAAAACTGATTAGATAGCGATTACGAAAAATCGAACAATGGCGACGGTCATTTGTATATGCTTTTGACGAGCCCCCCTTAAACAGTTTAGAGAAACTAAGAAAGGTAGACGCGAGTCGAAAATATAAAGAAGAAATATAATAACATAATGTGCAAAATTCCACGTGGAAGATTTTTTTATATATAATTTTTCGTTCACGTTCTGTTACCGCGATTGTTTGTTTTGTAAATTAGTCCCTTTTTTTATAGCTGCGTGCGTGCGTGCGTGTGTGTGTGTGCGAGAATGTAAAATAAGTGTGTCGACAAGAACGAATGATGAGACTATAGAAGGGAATCTTCAAAGAACGAGATATACAAAGAAAAATTACGATCGTTTTCGTTTTTTCGAATTTTCTTTTCATTTTGTATACTTGGTAAAACGATTTTAGCATAATTCTCTCTCTCTCTCTCTCTCGTTTTCCCACTTTAATAATAATATATATTATTATTACGCGCGATATATATAAATATTTTTTATTATATGGGCATTTCAGTTCCTAAGTTGGAAATAAAATATCTACTATAAACAGACTGCTTTTTTTCTATTGCATGATACGTACATAAACGAAAAGATATTGAATATCTCTACACAATATCTTTTTATAACAACAAATTTTTCAGGATTTTTCTCAAAAGAAAAGTGAAGATATTACATACATGTAATATATATATGCTATACATGGTAGGTATATTTATATTTTCTAGTTTATGTGTACATAATTGAGAGAAGAGAAATACGTATATTTAAAGACTTTCATTTAAAAACTTATAAATCAAGAATATTGTTAGTAACTTTGCTTTCTTGTCAATATTCTACAAAATTATAGCAACAAATATAGTATATACATATACACATTATTGTATCGGAGAATCGCACTAAATTGTTAGCCGCGCATTAAAATTCCAATTTTGCATAAAGCAAAGATTGCAATAAAGAATGAGTGAGAAGTCGATTACAAATTGAGATACTTGATTTTGCTCACCGGTAAGTCCGGGCTTCTATCCAGATACTGCTCTTGGTTTACCGCTATGGCAGGATCCGCATCCCATTGGTTGGACCGTTGACGTCGGCGCACCACAAACACAGCGTAACGACCGAAAAGCGAAGAAAAAGGTACACGGTATGCCGCGCGTATACACCGCGAAATTTAAAATCTCTTTACAGCGGCTATAAACCGATACCGCTCCTCCCATGTTTAACCAGTTTCGCGACGACGTTCAACGTTTTTTACCTCCGCGAAATTGTTCCTGTTCCGTTTTTTCCGCCCGTTTTGTCCGGTTCCGTCGTCCCTTGTTTCTCGCTTCAAAGCCAGTCGATCTCTTTGTTTCAAAATATATCTCGGAGTTATGCGCGTTCGTTAACTACGTACGCGATTCCGCACGCGAAGCACGAGATCGAGACCGACTTTTATGCGATAAAACCTCGCTATCAAACCTCGGGAGAAAAAGATTTTCTCTCGAAAGATCGCTCGTTGCACGATCCAGCCGGCGCGAACCGCGGACTCTCTGAACTGACTGAATTTGTCTTCGCGAACTGCTGCCAACTTTTGAACTTGCTGCGACGGCTGTTAAAAATCGGGCTTTATGGATATTGAAACAGAGGTCTTTCAATGGCAATTTCGTCAAAGTTGTACTTCTATCTATGTGATTCTCTCTGTTCCATGATTGTGTTCGATAAGTTCGATAGGTTCGATAAGTATATTCCGCGCGTATACGCAAAAATTACAAATATAATTTAATTCGATATATTACGGCAATTTATTTTCATATGTTCGCTATTATTGTTCGCAATAATAACTTTACGTCAATCAAAGCCAATTGATTTTATACAAAAAACTGACATAAACTAGTTTTTGACAATAACGTTCAGCTTCGAGTTTTATAATCCGAGTTTATTTATTATTACGCGGTCATAGTCAGTGCCTCGGTATGTCTAAGCTACACGTTCGTCAGCCCTCGATGTATACATAAACACGCGCGCGCAATAGATGGTGGGGCAAAATAGTGTTTACCTTTCTATCCCCCCGGTGACAATCGGCAAACACGCGGCTGTTGTAGTATTGTCGCGCATCGCCGCATGGCAAACCGCCCTTATGTACACTGCGGGATCGCAGTTGGAAATCTGCATTGACCCGCGAGAATCAGCAACGCGCGTTATTTCCAGGCCGTGTCTTCATGGCGCGCGTTAAGGCGCGCGTGTCGTCATCGAGACGATAGTGTGTCTCTCGTCACAAGCCGAGAGGGAAGGCGTTAATTTCTTCGTCGATACAAACCCCAAGCTTGCGCGAGCGAGCAAGCAAGCAAGCAAGCTCGGATTTTGGCTGACAATGAGTGACATTGCTCGGAAGAAGTTCGTTACGTCAGCGCGATCAGCCGATCGCGATTAATAATCAGCTGTAACGCGAGCCCATCGAATTACACGACGTAAATTTTTTATTAAGCCGCGAAAGATTAATGATCAGAAATTATGAAGATGAGGAGGGATTATATTTTCTTGTGACCGCCGATAACGAAGTTACACGAATGTTACGCTTGTAAGTTTTGAAGATAAATTATGAGAATGAATATAATTAATGAATGTAATTAATGAGAGAGAGAGAGAGAGAGAGATTGAACGTTTGTTACTGTATTTTTAAGAAACACAAGATAACTTTACATATCTCGGAAATGAAAATTAAGATTGTAAATGCAAAGAAAGAGTATATGAATATAGATAAAAATAAATAGTTGTGCATTTGAGATGCAAATGCTAAAAGCTATGGTAATCTTTGCCTTCATTTTCCGAGTAGAGCGCTAGAGCCGAAAAAACAAGAACAGAATAGCGTGATGTTGCACAAGTTTTATTCAAAAAGATAGCGTATATATACGCTGGGCTTAAGTACATAGCGAGTGGTTTCAAAATAATTATCTACAACGTTTTTCTGTGTTAATTTTTTCAGCTTGCTTGCATTTTTAAAATATTTGCTCTGCCAGATTTATAATTAATTAATAATCATTTTGTCGAATACTCGATTGCATGAAACGCGTCATAGAGCGTCGTCAATGAATCGCGAAATTCACTTCTGCATCCGGCGATCATTTTTCCGAGCGGCGAATCGTACGCATCTTTGCAGCGCAGCGTTATGGTGCGTCCAGATCTGTGCTGCAACGTATCTTCGTGACGGTCTTGGTCTTGGAGAGGATTTGTCGTGTGACAATACAAAACGACATGTAGAGTGCGACATATGTTATCGTAACGTATATATTGCTAACAGTAATTTTACACCGGTCCGAATGATAATAACGCCGGTAACACGATAAGTCTGAACGCACCTTTACTAGCTTCGTTCGTGACGGCAAAACTTTTCTCCGGTATCGTCGGTGTACGGAAGGTCGCGATCGAGTCGCCTGTTTCTCTTGCATGTCTTTTCTTGTCTCCTCAATGACAAGAAAAAACCTGACTGTATTGGAAATATGTGTATTTATGTTTCAAGAAAAATATTGACATCTATATTCGCAATTAGTACCGCGAGGTAATAAGATATTAATATACAAAGTAAATAGATTTTATTGTTCGAGACGAGATTGCGGAAATTAAGGAAGAAATATAGGTAATGTAATATTAGAAACGAAATAATCGCTTTCTGTCTATATATTAATCAATTAAATAATTGACTAGAAAAGAAGTTGCTAATTGTTATCGATACTTAATGATAACTGTTATCGATACTTTGAAAACAAAGTATCAATAGTCGTCTCTCGCTTTGCGTACGTCACAGAAGAAACCCGAAGAATATTATTCGAGACTGACAGCACGTAAACAGAGATTTCTTAACTATGTGAACTAGTCCACGTCACGTCTCCGGGAATATCGCAAAATTGGTGATTGAGCGAGAAGCCAAAGCCATCCTCCCTCCGCCCGGTTCTCATGAGCACTTCACCCGCCAGACAATAGTTTACCGTATCGACCTATTCCCCACTCGTTTTCCTTCTCCTTCGCCCC
>QVOB01018023.1:0-24373 GCA_014839585.1 Pseudomyrmex concolor | reverse complement strand
TGTGACATCATTGGCGAGACCCCGCGTGAATACGTAAATTGTATTTATGAAAAGTATAACGTCACACGCGGCGGAATTACGTGCAATTCGACGCGCGGATAATGATATTGCGCTTAATAAAGCCTGACGAGTGATTTACTCCAATTCACTCGATCCGCAGTTAGTCGCACACTGTGCGGCACTTAGAGATTTATATTGCGTGATAGCGACGCGCGGAAAGCCGTTAATTAATTGTCTCTGAAATAACTCAATGTACTTTTTATTAGGTACTTGTGTCGTACGCTTTGATGCACTTCGACGATTGAAACGATTACTTATATATTCACACGAATAAGAATCAATATGTAAATTAACGAATATGAATGCAATTAACGTCAAGCCGAGTCTAATTTTAAAATTGCTTTGTTTTCCTATAACTTTTTCGGATAAATTTCCCTATATTAAAAAAAAAAAGAAACGATTTTGCTCTACAATATTTTTTTTTTTTTATCTTGAAAAGCGCATTAATCACTTAGTACTGAACGATACTTGGCACGGATAATGATTAGTTCTCATATTTTTTTCGAAACTATAGAGCGAGCCTTTCTCTCCGGAGAACTTTGCTCACGCTCGACGTATGGTAACGTAAACGACGTGTTCGAGAAAAAGAGAAGAGAGTGTACGTTCTAATGAACTTCATCTAGATAGATAGACCACGCGTGCTCGTCTTTCTTTTTCGCCTCGTCACGCGATTGATCGTTCGCTTCTCCGTATTCGACATTCAATAACTGGAAGAGGTTCGGAGAGAGATCATATACGGGGCATCTTCTTGAGACGGGAGGTCCGCGACTCTGCCCGACTTGTCCGTCCACGCGATAATAAAATATCGCATTGTCAGCGCGTTTCTATCACCTTTAGCGTTCAATAAACTTCCTCCATGAACGCAATCGTGAGATAGAGTGAGAAAAATCGATAGAGAATAAACACGAGATGTGATTTTAGTTGAGTGATGTAACAAAACTTACATATCTATATATAAAGTCTAGATAAACAGCAAGTCAGCGAATTTTTGCAACTCTCTTGAATTTTACGTAAGAACTCATTCTCTATATAAACTTACGTTGATTTTTTTACAGCATGACTGTATACAGTTAGAACGTGATCTATTATACAAAGTACTTTACAACACAGCGCGATAAATTCGTGTAAAGTTAGAGAATCCTGAATTATCCAGTTTTACGATTCCCTTGAGAAATGTGTAAAAACGCGAAGCTGTTTTCGTTTTTCTTTCCCGTGTCTTCATCTCGACGCTCTCCGGCTAATCGACGCCGCAAAAGACTTTGCTGCGTCGACTACTGGCGACTTTAAAATATGGCAGGCTTTCGTGGCTCTGACCATTAACAGAGAGAGGCAGCGCGGTTAACCTCAAAAAGTCTACGGTCGGCCTTCCGCCGGCCTTTCGCGGCCAATTTCACTCCGGCATATGACGAGCAAGGGTGGCGAACGAGGTCGACCGTCTGTTCTTTTTTTCCTCCGTGCTCTTTCCGGTTGCCGATTCAAAAAAAAAGCGATTTTGCAGAGAAACGTTATCAGTGACTTTGCGCATAGCGTTATTTTATTCTAAAACTCGTAGAGATCGTCTAATGTAAATAATGCCATTTGCGCTGAATTTTCTTGACAATTGTGCGACAATAGTACTATCATACTATTCACATTTTTATATTTTTATTGGAGATTATTAGCTTGTACTTTTATATACGTCGGAGGACAGAGAAGTTTTTTCGACACAATTATTTCGTTTCTTTCCCGAAGACACGGCTTTCAAACCTCTATGCTTACTTAGGAGCTCGCTACACTTTTCAACACGACAGCAAATCTGGCTGGATATACGCACTTCTGTTTCGACTAAATACCCATGAACAAATCCGTTTTGAAACGCGACCCGTTATATAATCCGATCGCGCGAGAAAAAAAAAAAGAGGTGTAAGATTATCCGAACTTGGGAAAAGGGGCCTGAAATAACAGGCGCGAAGGGGTTGGCGGATTACATTGTGTATTTAGAGGGGGCCGATACGCGGATTGTTTCTCGAGCGCGTCGGTACCCGGGGTTTGTTTAATCTCTTTGTCAGAGAGCAAAGACGTGCGCGTATATGTTTAGGATCAAAGGCTGGGATCGCGCGCGACAACGGTGAAGAAGACCAATATGTACCTACTTGAACGCGAGCCGAGCGAAAGTATTAATATAATTTTAATTGTCGCAACAAAAAAACGGGAGTAAAAAAAAGAAAATTTGACTCTATTTCAAAAAGAGAGATATCGCGCGATATCGTTAGGACGATCGTTTCCGGAATCTTGCGAGTGCACCGCACGCGATGCTCTCACCTCACGCTGCTTACGAGTGTTTTTCGTCGGCGCGGTTTGCCACACACTTGCCGTGTATGTTTTCGAGCAGTGGCATCATCGTGCGCACACTTATACCTGCGCTATTAATCGACGCGGCGCCGGCATAAATTATCGGCAAGCGTAAATCAAAAGAAGGCAAACGAGGAAATTACTCCGCTTCGAAGAAGTCGCGAGATCGAGAAGAATGCCTCCGCTCTCGCTCACGAGTTCTTCTCTCATTATCAGCGCGGAGAGACGCGGATACATATTTTACGAAAGTCCAGAGGTGAGCTCTCTCGCAGTCGTGACGAAGAGGTAGAGATCACTGCCAGACGAGGTGGAATTAAATGTAAGAAACACAGCAACACACAGAAAGAAAGAGAGAAAAGGAACGAGAGAATGATCTCAGGGCGGCGGCGTTGGCGTCTCGTAGAAAAGGACGGAGATGAGGCGAAACGGGCAGGCGGATGGATTCGAAAGGACTGGCCGCGAGAGAGATAGAGAGAGAGAGAGAGAAAGAAAGAGAGAAAGAGAGAAAGGGGACCGAGAGAAGAGGATCGCGCGGAGGTGAGGCCCTCTCTTCCCTTCGCCTCCCTCCTTCTATCACGCCGGCCGAGATAACTGAGGACACCGAGGCCCCGTGGGACTGGCGAGCCACGGGTTTGTTCCTTCTCTCCTCTCTCACGGATACGAAAGCAAGAATCTAGGACTCGACGTGTATACACGTCTACACGTTTATACAGGGTGTCTCGTCGTCGCGCACTTCAAACGATATACCGCAACACAGTTATTTTCAGCTTATAAAATGCAGAAATTATTTGTTACTTTTTCTCAAATGTTTATTTTCTAAAGTTTACATTTTATCTCATCTGCGTACGAAATCTTGAAAAGAACAACTCCGTGCGAGTTAAAGCGATATATCTCTTTCTATTGCTCGAAAAAATTTGCACTTCAGGAAAATATTTGAAATGAAATTGCGTCTCTGATACTTGCGGCGAAAAATCCGCACTTTCAAAATAGCTTTTCTCGATAATTTCTAAAGTACATAATATAATTATTAAAGATCGCGTTTTACACATATTTATTTTTGTTTAAATCTCACAAATTTATCTGACAAACATTATGATATTAGTAAACACTTAGTTTTTATGTTGCGGTTGATATTGAATTCGTTGAGAGGAATTTCTTAAATTGTGCGGAAAGGCCGCGAAGTCTTCGAGAAAGTAACAACCGGAACACCCTGTACACAGTGGAACCGTACTCGAGGAGGCGCGTCGTGCACGAGGCATGCCTCACTCGTTCCTCTCCGTGCGCCACGTTTGCTATAAGGGCGCCGTGCCCGGTTGCATCATTACGGTATGCGCGCTCGTCATACAGCTCGTTTCATCCGCGAGCAGCGGAAGATGCATTTGGATTCCCGCGCGCAAGGAGAAAACTCCGTGAATATCTCTCTTTAATTCAATTGAGTCGACTTGGGAAAGACATTTTTATCCGAAAAATATGTCGGAAATATGAGAT
The DNA here is from genome assembly GCA_014839585.1 of Pseudomyrmex concolor. Taxonomy (NCBI): domain Eukaryota; kingdom Metazoa; phylum Arthropoda; class Insecta; order Hymenoptera; family Formicidae; genus Pseudomyrmex; species Pseudomyrmex concolor. The sequence goes on along the minus strand of QVOB01018023.1, from coordinate 20,494 downwards.
TTTACACGTATAACATGTAACCTATATACGCTGTAACATAATTCGTTTATATATGTGCCGTGGGATTGTTATTTTTATAATTTCACGTGTCTATAATTATCTGCCGGATAGAATTTTTTTGTGTTTCCTGAAAAAAAAAGAAAAAAAATTATCTCGGTTTCGAAAAATGTTACGATTCCGTTTCTGTCTCTTTCGTATGTATGAGTCGCTTTCCAGTCTGCATGAATTCTCGATTTTGCTACTAGTATAGATAGAAAAATCGCCGCTCCAGTGGCACTTCACTCTCAGCTCCGAAACGTTTCGAATCGTTCTTCGATATATGACCGGTGCGTGTTCGGAATAAGTCCGAATCCGAAGGATGTGCTCGTGCACTAAAAATTCGGAGTTTTCCTTTGGAACATCTTCTTTCTCTTCTTTTTCTCCGCGTAATGATCAAACGATGTGTGTGCCGTCTTAATCGCGCATTGAGTCCACGTAACCGTGTTCGCGCGTCTTTAGATCGCGCACGTCATCATCGGCAACAGGAATTATCTCGTGTCAAGGACGATAGGTCGTGGTATTCGATAAAACACATGCCGATATGGATAAAAAACATTTTCAAGAATTCGAGTCATTCGAATGAAAATATCTATCGCAATTGACACGATCTTGCCGTGCCTTTTTCACTTTCTTTCGGATGTTTAAATAAATAAAAATCTATAAAAAATATTACATATATACACATATGTCAAATAATATGTATATGCTACGCGTGCGTTACAAATAAGAGTTTTTTTTATTCACTGAACTGCACAAGTACGACACGAGAAATTCAATGACGCCAAATTCCAAGCGCCCTCGGTGCTGTCCCGGAAAATGTACGCCGCATTCGAATTCCGATTACCCCAGCGTAATACAGCGGAAGTCAATATTGGCGTGTTCCGGTGAAGTTGCCGCGACGACGGAGTTTAAAGGACGTCGCTCGGCTCGCTCGCTCTCGAAAGAGCCGACAGTGGCCATCGACGACGGGTTCCTCGCGCACACGAAGCAGGACGAGAGAGGCTTTCATTGTGATTTCGCGAGCGAATTCGTCGAATATCTCGGAGTTCGGCCCCGAGCAGCGTGTCCTTATATCCTCTCTCGGATGGCCGTCGGTATTCGCATACGAACGCCCGCTATGTCCACTTCTTTCCCTTCACATCTATACCCTTCTTTCTTTCAGTTCTTTCTCTCTCTATCCGTTTTTTTTTCACCGTGCTCATCTTTTTCATTGTCATTGTCTCTTTGTCTCCTTTCCGCTATTCTTTCTCGCTTCTGGAGCATCTTTCGTCGCACGTTCTTCTTCTCCCTATATTTCACTTTCCCGCTCTTGCGCCTACCATCCCATTTTTCATTGCGAAATTCTCTCTCTCCCGTTTTCCCGATTGCCGCGAGCTCTTCGAACTTTACCATCTCATACCTCTGAAAGATGAAAGACGAGAGATTTACTTTCTTCTTCACGCTCTTTCTTTCTCTTTCTTCTCTGCCTCTCCTTTCAATATTTTTCTTGTAATCTTTCGTCTTTTCGAACTAGACTGTTTAGTATTTCGTTACTTGTTTTGTGTAAAGTGCGCGTTTGATCAGCTTTTGTCTCATTTTCATTTTGTTCCTTTCTTTTTGCTTTCTATCTTCTCCGTTTCTTAATTTCTCCCGTCTTCTCTCTTAATCCGCCTCTTCCTGTAATAGCACCGTAAAATTCGTGCCTCTTTATTCGCCTCCTCTTCCCGCTTTTATTCATTATCCGCGGCGGGTCGCGTCTCTCTGACTTGCTCTTTCTCTATCTGATGCCATCGTACGCGTCGCCGCCGTTGTTGTTGTCTCGGCGTTGCTGGGCGTCGTGACGAAACTCTTCTCTTTAATTTTCTACGAAGAAACACGCCTCCCACGATTAAGACAAAGTACAACAGATTCATCGAGCCGTGCGATCCGCGCACCGCTGACTTCTTTGCCGCATTCGCGAAGAAAAGTACATCTTTGAGGTATATACGACGCAAAACTTCGAATAATTAAATGTAATGCTTACCGTTTTACGCGCGTGAAAATTTATCCGAGCCGAAACTCGCGCCGAGATCATTTCGGGTGAATATTGCGAGGAAAAGTGATTTATGTGCCACACATCGTCGTTTTATTCCTCCGCGCGCCACCTTTTTTTTCTTGGAATTTTTCACGGTGTGGAACATCGTGCGAGAAAAAAATTTCAATATAACGAAAGTCGTTTTTCACAATAACGTCTCTGTGTTTCATCGCGTGAAGCTACTCACGTGGCAGAATCGTCGTTAAGCGAATCGTGTAAATTTCAGCTTAATTTCGCGTAGGTGGCAATAATTCGCGCAACGTGTGCTCCCGACATTAACGGAAACGCGCCATCGCTCATCAGCAACGAGAAGCCCCGAGATCGCGTCCCGGGGTCAATTCCTGAGATAATAAATCAGTACACGCGTTAGGACGATAAATCACGACGCTCTCTGCGTCGACCGGGTTCCTCTCCAATCGTCTTAGTTAGTCTGTTCGCCGAAACCTTCTTGCGATTAAGCTTGACTTAAGTTTCGTTTCCTTGACATCGTTGTCTTGATGATGATTGCGCACCAATTTTGTGCATGATTAAAATGTATTCTACATATTTGGACGATATTATAAAGTTTGAAAAAAGTAGACAAGTATTTCTTTCGAGATTGCGCATATTTTTTTTCATAGTCTCTCTCTTCTTCCCTGTCGTTTTCTGCGTGAAAACATCGCAAACATTACGCGTCACATATCATCATTCGTCAACTGCAACGGAGAAGTCACATGAAAAAGTTTAATTACAGAATTCTGACGTACGTAAATTTTCTCCTGGCGTTTATCTCTCTTGGGGTTCCGTTATTGCCAATACAAGTTAAAATGGTAATTTCTGTCTGGGTTTCTCATAATTTTGAACGCGAAACCGAGCTTGCCCGCTGTGTGTGTGTGTGTGCGACTACAATTTTGTATCTCCCTTATCTCCCTATTTGCTATCTTTTTTGCGAGGCGTAATTATCCCGGTGCGGTGTGCGAAATTTAGAATACACATTGCCTAGCGAGATATATCAAACTTAACTTCAGACTCCCGAACTAATTTATCGTAATGAGGAATAATGAGCGGCAATTTTCTCCCCGCCCGAGCATGTGTATCGACTTCTCTCTATCTTTCTCCCGTCGCGTCTTTCCTTCCGTTTCCTCACTCGCTCAATCGCTCGTTCGCGTTCAACCTTTCATCGATAAAGTTCCCGAGACGCTTTAATTAAAATCTCACAAGCGATTGTCTGTAGATAATTTTCGCCGCGGATTGGCGACAACGGCTGTGTGGATTTTGGGAGAGAGAAATTAATATTCGCTCGCGATTACAACAGCTTTGTATGCATAGTCGGCCTATATATAGTGGTCCACGCAAATTGGAAAGTAATTCATCGACACACACGATGACGGGAGAGAACGATGGTTGAGTGAGTCGCGAAGGGAAAAGGAGGGTGTAACAGCTCTCTCTCGCGTTTGTCTCCTTTATTCCATGTCTATCACATTATGCCCGCGACAGTCGAAACCGTCAATTACGATCTAATTGCGGAACGAAAGATAACGTTGAAGAGTTAGACACGCGCGTCTCGCTTTATGGCTTTTCGAAGATTGCTCGCCGAAAGTTCATCGACTCCTCTTCCCGCGGCCCCGTAAATCGATGAAGCGAGCCCGCGATGGAATTTAATCAGCATCATCGCGCTTGTCGTCATTGAGAATCACGAACCTTGGTATGAACGATACGAAGAAATTTCGGCGGATAGTATATTTTCGTTACATGTCTTCCACGATATCTCGGTTTTCTTCGAGATACAAAAAAATGCGGTAGCAAAAAGTGAGTGGAAAAATGAATAATAATGTAGCGCACGCATAAAATTTAATCGAGGAAAAAGGAGAAAAAACCAAGAACAAGATAAAAACAAAAAAAAGGATAGCGCAGTTAGAGAGAAAAGAACCTGTTGGAAAGAATGAGTTTTATAAAGCGTACCTTTGTTTGGATCTCTTGATCTCCTTGGCTCTCTAGCGATGAAAGAAAGGGAGGCCTACATTAAGACCGTGGTATCTCTCCATCAAGAAAGGTTGCGCGGTGAAAATAAAAAATCATTCTGATTAATTTGATGCTGCGCACGAGCGCGTGGTTTGATTGACGTTCCAAACGGGGAACTGTCACTGCTGATGCACGATTGAAATAGTCAAATAAATATGCTACAGAAGTGAACATGTCAGAGAGAAAGAGAGAGAGAGAGAGAGAGAAACGTTTTACACACACATATGCATAAGATGAGATGAGAAGAGAAAAGAAAAGTACATGTAAAATTTTAATGAAAACATTAAAAAATCAATTTAGATCCGTCTGAAATAGAAATTATCTCTCGATAAATTTTCGAAAAAATAATTTATTTAAGGTTTCGAGAGCTTCTCATTTTGGGATATTGCATTTTCGTAATATAAAAAGATTTTTTTAAATCGAGAAAAAATTTTAATAATTTTAGGAGAAAGAAATAAAAAAAAATGTGAGCCAAACTCGTTCTCACGTGTGATATGCGACCACAGAGCTGTTATGATAAATCGTGTATGTGTGTGTGTGTATACACTTATACATTTTTTGTATATATATATACATATAAATAAATAGAAAGGCTTGCAGAAACTGGAATTTCTGGTGTCATCACGCCCTCGGGACATTCGCGCGCGCTTACGATATTGCTCTTATTCTTCTTCGGTATCCCTCGACCTTCTCGCTCTCTTCATATCCCTTGCTCTTCTCGCTAAAGAGCAACAACCCTCCACGCGAGCGCACTTCGGACTTGCTCGAAACTACACTCGACCTCGTTGCGTCCTCAATTCTCTTCTTTGAGGAAGAGATTAACATCCAACAGCCCGCCGACCTCTGTTGTCCGCCTTTTTTTTCTACCATGTCGTAAAAAATTTTAGTTTGATATTCCTTGATATATACGTTTCATCAGATAATTTTTTTTCCACTCGTAATTGTTACCGATACGCGATAATTTGAAATATAAAATCGTATTGTAACAGATATCTCGAGTTAACCAATATTGTGACCAATAGTTATTTTATTTTGAAATCACGTCAAGTTGTACAGGATTAAATAATCGAACGCGCTTTCACGCGTAATCGAAGGAAGATCAATTTATAATTTTATCTTATAAACGTTGTCGACAACTTATCAAAGTGACATTAAAACATGTCGCGTGCGTCATATAACGCGATCATTCGCTACCGTGATACACCGACTAAACCGGACTAAAACGAGACAAAAATCATGATAGTGTCATTACGAGCGACGTTATCTGTCGATGTAGTAAGAAAAAGAAAAAAACGTTATCATTAAACTCCACGCGGATTCTTCGTTTTTTTTCTTTTATAAAATCTCCCTTCGTGTATCATCGGTGATAGCTACACGTACTCTCATTTGCGCGCAGATCTCCGTTTTATTATTTCATCCTAATGTTTAATTTACTTTTCTCTTTATTAACACTCGATACTTGCTCCGAGTCTTTGAAAAGGGAAAACGATATTTGTTTTTTTTTTTTTTTTTATCACACACAGCACACATATGTAATTCGGAATTCTGCTCATGTCAAACGCGCATGAACAAATCCCATCACACGCATATGGTATAAGTCCGGGGGCTTTTTGCGCAGAAGATGATCGAGAATAGTACTAACCTAGACAGCTAGGTGAGGGGGTATGAGAGAAACGTCCAGCATGCCAGCAACTCGGATGATGTGAGCGCGCGTCAATCCGCGTAACGCGGCGCCGTCGTTGCATTTTGTTTATTTTTGGAGAAAAGCGTTGGGGCCAGCACGTGGCGACTGCCGCTTGCGAATGACACGTGTGCACATACAAGCAACAGCTCTGTATGTATTTCCCTGCTTTTCCCTCTTCACCCCCTCATTCACGGTGCGTGATCGTTGGCGACACGCGTTTGCACGTACGGGAGGAGAAAATAAAAAAAAAGAGAACACTTCGTCGCGACACAATGGCGCGATAATTCGCGCGAATAATGACGAGGTAAGAGAAAACGGACACAGAGGGTGCACCGAAGTGAAATCAGCTTACAGAATTAAATAACCTTCTGGGTGAAAGCGTAGCAAGAAGACTTCGCGAGCTTCGTTTGAACAAACTTGAACATGAGGGGTGTTTATTTATCGTTTTTTGTTTTCTTGCTCTTTCCATGTCACTTTGTTTTTCGACTAAAATCTAATATACATATACTATGTAGCTCTAATGAAAATTTACGCTTTATACTATACTATATATTATTTTTGCAAACAAATCGCGAACGTTAGCTCGCTCCGCGTTTCAACTCTTCCTTGACTCTTGACATGTGCACATATCTAATCCGCTAGATTTCTCACATAACGGTAGAACAAAACGCATCAGTGTCTCACATTTAACGGTACACGTAGTTCTAATTTCGATTTTTTTCCGGCCTAATATGAGAACAGCATGTAGCGTTCTAACGGGTCAGAGAATCGTATAGTACGAGCGACATTTATAGCGCGATTGCGCGTCTTAACATTCCTGGTCATTAAATAGGTGGATATCCGCGCCAACGGTTAAGAACACATCCATGGGGTTGTTGATGCTCGCTTGTTCTACATTCGAAAACGAGAATGTGATAATAAACGTTACGGTGTAATCTCGCGATTTCTCGAGAATTCGTTGCCGCGCACTCGTGTAAAAAGACGGCGGCACATAAACACCACGATAGTTCGCACTCGATAAACGAGTAAGACGAAACTGAGAGAGGCCGCTGTACCTTATTTCTAGCGCGAATATCATCAAGCCATCTGCGGCGGTTTAGTAGAGCATATCATATTAGATGCCATGAATAAAGAACAAAAATATTTGCGTTTCGCTTAAATATATATTTCGTAAAATTGGGATTAGTGAGGTAAACATCTGTCTCACGTTCCGATGGTCTGTCTCTTGTCAAATTATGCTTATTCGTGTAAAAAAGAAATGAGACAAGGAACGGAAGATATCGAGTTTCGACGGACGAATTTTACATGTCAGCGAGATTGTTTCCAAGTTTATCTGCTAATGTGGAGAAAGAGAGAGAAATAAAGAGACAGTTCTCCTGCAATCATAATTATTATTATACGTATTCATTCTTGTCGTGTTCATATTACGCAATTATCTTAATATCGGTTTTTTAATTGCGCAACAGAAAGGATTAATATCATAATTTAGTTATACTTCTCCAAAGAAGAAAAGAGAGAGAGAGAGAGAGAAAGTTGATGTAAAGTGCCCTCTTTATTCGTTTTTAGAGACTTGAAATCTTTCCTTTTGATTCTGCCAGAACCAGGTCTCTTGAAAATTTCGCACTTTTAATAGAGCAATTACGCGACGAGATATCTGGATTTGCCAGCTTTCTCGAGCTGGTTTTTCTTTGTGCCACGACGTGGCGCGTTAATCTCTTCTTGAAGAGCTGTTGCTGAATTGGATGATTCAGGTGGAGTTTGCCGGGGATAGCTCTCTTTCTCTCTTTCTCCCGCTCGTCCCGTGTTGAACGAAGAGCTACGCTATCTTCTCTCCCACGAAAAGGGGTTGGAAGCCCTTCAGGGCGTGTGTTGGATAGGGTGAGTTCATCCCCCGCTGCGCGTTAAGCCTCATTTTCAAGGAGAGAGAGTCTGCGCCTCGTGTGCAGTTGACAATAAACGCGATACACGCCATAATTCGCAGCGGGAACGAACGCGGGTCCACCGCGTTGCAAAGTTAACGAACTCTATCGGACCGGGGGTATGTATATGCTTCTCGTTGGCAACAAGTATATGCATGTGCAAGTCCGGGGTCCGGCGCGAAACTTCATTACGCGAATTGCGCAGCTGCACACCCGAAAAATCCGCACGGAGTTTCATCATTCAGCACCACTCTCTATTTTCGAGGGTTTCGATCACTCGACGAGATTTGATTGGATGAGATTCAACGCGCGAGATTCGACAAGATGAGAATCAAAAAGTTTGCTGACAATCACGTGATTGACTTTCGAAGCGATAAAAACGTGCGCGCCGACACATACGTTTCACGATTTATGGGTTTTTTTTAGCAGAGTGTATAATAAAATGTCTTTTCTAAATACAGAAAAAAAAATTTGAAAAGTTACTGTTAAGCAAGCGCATACATTTACTTTATTAGAAAAAACACAGTATATGTTTTTTTAGTATATTTCCGCTCTCGGATAATGAAATTAGGCCGAATGTGTTGCGTCATTCTACTGATATTTTATCGTCGTGCAATAACGCTAATAGAAGTAAACTAATCAATCATGCCCCCGCACGGAGACATCCGTCAAAAAATTTATTGTCATTAATTACTTCTACGGCGCGCACACAATCGGAAAGAGAAAATAGAACTTCTATTTTTCGCATATGTGTGCGACAGACAAGCGTGATAAATATTTAATCATCGTGAGCGGACGTTGTCGTATCGACGCCGAAGCGTTGTCGCCAACGCGATGATATCGAGTTACAATCTATTATTGCATAGTGTTGCGTTGCACCGCCGCGGCGACGGTATCAGCAGCGCGTGTACGCGGCTCATTTGCCCGAACGTCACCGAAAGATTATTCCGTTAGCTAAGCGCGATTCTCTGCATACCGACGCGTCAGTAATTGACATAAACATATCGCACGACCCGGCGGAAGTTCACCGGAAATAATGATGGTCTAGCTGATAATCATCCTGAAACGCGGGCCCGTTCGTCGGACCGTAATTGAAAACCTGAGCGGCGTAACGAGAATGCACTTTCCTGCACACACATACACACACAGTAGTGCAAACGCAATTAGCAACTCCGCGGCTTCGGGCCCGCTCCAATAAATCTTCCATTCCCCGGGCTCTTCTTCCACTATCCTCTCTCTCTCACTCTCTCTTTATCTCTGCGTGACGGATACGCGTGCAGAAAGCGAATTTTTAGCACAACGTCTCTAAGAAAATAAAGCGCGCACGTCGGACGCGATCGTGTTATCCGCCTCACGCGATATCTATATTTATAACGGCTCGGCGCTGCAAAAATATGTGAGATACTCTAGAAAATGTGTGTATTCGAATCTATCTATCTATCGCGCGTCTGTGTGAGAATTGGTAAATAACTTGCGAATCAATTTGTTTCGCAAACAAAAGAACACAAAAAAGCAGTTTTCGTAGAAATTACACTGCGCAAAGAAGATTTGTTTAGCAGCTAAGTTTGACTTGTGCAATTGAATATAATAATGAAAAAAAAAATTGGATATTGTGTTTTTTATAATAGTAAAAGTAGCGCAAATCTCGGATCGCGCGGAATCGCACAATAACCGCATAAAAACTATGTAACATATAGCGCGGCGTGACTTCCACGTATACGTAGCAGCTTTACCGTTATAGAGTTTTAATAAGATAGTCGCGGCTGAAGCTGCAAGTTTGTTGCGAAAATAACTTTTGAACTAGCGGTGAACATTTTTTCGAGAAAGTGAAAATCACGGAAGACTAAAAAAAAAAAAAAAAAAAAAAAGAAAAAAAAAAGAATGTGAAAGCTATGTTAATTGCGAATCAAACATTAAATTCAAACCAAGCGGGAAACTGCGCGCGTGAGTGTGCAAGTGTAATTAACGCCTTCCTTTTCTCGTCAGCGCTCATTAAGTGAATTAATAAAATTATTAACGACGTTAAAAGTGCGTACATTTCCCAGGTTGAACGATTGGTTAATTGCTGCCACAATTATAGATTTTTCTCGCGATATATGCATCGCTTCCTGCATACCTAATACCGAAATTAAGTCGCTCTTTAAACGTTTAGACCGTATGTTTGTGTTCTGAGATGAGTAATTTGAAGTTATTTTAGTTGAACGGCTACTGTTGCATATAATGTTGGCAAACATCCATGGGAGCTCGAGCGCGCTTGCCTCTCGCTCTCCTCTTGTGGGAGATAATTTTCTTATCTCCGTATAAACGCTCTCTTTCGTTGCATCGACGAAAGCCCGGTCGTCCGTGTTTATCATGCTGCACAATACTGATCGATATTCTACAGGAAGGCGGGCACTAAAATGTATCGGACAAGAGATTTTCTCTCGCGCGCGAGACTATATTAAAGTATATCTTATACAACGTTTTAACAGAAATATGCGCAACTAAAGCGGATACAAATATTTTGACAAACAAAAATTCTTCGTTTTACGCACACATAAAAAAAAATAATTTCTATATCGATATTAAATTTGTTAAAGAAAAAAGAGAGCGTTTTGTTCTTAGTGTTTATACAAAGATATGTATGGTATATATATATATATATATATATATATAAATTCATTAATTAACTTGAGTAATTCTAGATTGTTTGCGTAGATATATGAAGCAATTATATCATTTCATGTTTGTCTTGCAAATTTCAGTCATTTAGTAAAATACATATAATTAAATGTGAAATATAACATTTTTAGACATTCTCAATTCGAGTTAATTTTCGGACTTTATTTTTTCAACTCCCGTCTTTGTACTTCGGTGCGCGAGGCGTTTAAGTGTCCGCGTCTTACCGGATGGTATATTATTGGCGCAGGCGTTCAAGTAAGGTCAAGAACTCGGGCGCGCGATAATTTTCTTATGGGAAGATATACGCGATACCCGACAAGAACCAGCTCCACAATGGGGCGAAGCTATCGCGCGCGCCGATGCCATGAATCCTGCGCGCGGAGCGGAGAGGCCGATCGGCGCGCGTGCAATAATTTGCCCGGCAAACAATAGCGCCTCCGTGCTGCTCTCAGCGATCGATATTAAGTGCACGCCGGAGACACCGCGCGTTGGTGGAAACGACGGAGTTATCGAGTTTTGATTGGTGTTTTCATCGGGTCGCGCTTTTCGTTACGTTGTGTGTCGCGCGCGCGGCGTGTGCGACTGACGTGCGCGGAAATTGAAATAATAATGCAAAAAACCAAGAAGAAGAATAGCGATGTCGCAACCTGACGTTATTGCGATGCAAAACCGTCGCGCGATACACCACTGGCCGCTGACGCGCGCGAAGGAACGCGAAAAGAAATTCTCTCGCTCTTTACCAGGAAACTTCGTATGCATGAGAATCGACCGATATTTATGGCCTCGCTTTTTAAGGGAAACGCGTGTGCGCACCCCCCCTCCGCATTTTACGCTCTTCTTGCGATTCAAATAATCCGCGACATATATCAAACTCGATTTTCTTTTTCTCTCGCGTTTTTCTTATTTTTCTTTCCCTCGCAGTCTCTTCTGCGGACACATTACATGTTCTACACGGATTGATTGATTGATTGATTGATTGAGGCTTTATTTGTAGTGCGCTCTGGGAATCATCTCCTCAAGCGCAGAATAACAAAAATATAATAACAATAAAAGAAATAATAAAAAATAAAGAGCAGAAAGAGAGAGAGAGAGAGAGAGAGAGAGAGAGAGAGAAGGAGAGTATCAAGAATCTGTTATCAAAACTACTACATATCAATAATAATTAAAAGCAATTTTGTACTTTTCTATTTCGACGAAAAAAAAAACGCGTACGCATCGTGTGAATACTCATGTAGTTTAAGAGAAAACATACCGGTTTGGCGTCATAAACGAAGGTATGCATGCAATTATCTGTGTTCTTTCCTTCACGCGTGTTCATCACTTTATCAATCCGTTCTTATCTCTCGTTCCTGTTCATTGGGGTGTGCGCGCGACGATAAACGCGTACGGATCCGGAGTTGCGTAATTATGTTGCAAATGGAAGATATATAAGTGTGCCATTACCGTCGTCATTCTCGCGGAAACGATGCGCCGTCGATAGTATACGTACGCGGAGTCGCGTCACATCACTGAGGGAAGCTAAAGGTTAAAGACATTAAGTAACGAGCGTAAGCGAGGATGCTATTGTTGGACCCACCGCAGTGCATACCGCCGTAAGTGGAAAAGAAGCTCGATTCACGCGTCAATGAACGACTCTCGGTCTAGCATTCCGTCTAGGTGCCAGCGAACTCTGACTTATTGAGTAATCTTGTATTTTACGTTTATTTTTTTTTTTTTCGCAACAGTAGGATAGAACATGTGTTTGCTTACATCATCACATTCTCGAGAATTAAGCAGCGAAATACGCTACCGAAGAATTTTTTTTTCAAGACCATATTACAAGATTCCATTAGAGTAAAAAATACAATTTGCTTCACACACGTGCGCGTACACATGAGAATCTTCTCAATTTGCTACCGCTCATTAATCAGAAACCATCGATGTTTTGATATCTCGTATTCCGTTTATTCTATTGAACGCGTCTGATTGCGCAGAACAATGCGGTGCGCGCGCGGAGTTGCAGGTCGCCCCGGTGTGTATTCTTCTATTGTTCCTTCAATCGGGGGTGGTGTTCCACGCGGAGAGAGGTAGGTAGGCTCGAATTTCCACATGGCGCGAGTGGGTGGAATAATTTAGCGAACGGAGACGAATGTCTCGAACGCGCGAGCTCGCCGGGTTCGAAATCGCCGGGTCGCCGCCGCCGCGTCGTGCGCCACGCCACGACGAGAAAGAGGAGAGATCGATATGGGTTTTTAAAGGACACGCGAAGTTCTATTTCCGAATTCGTGCCGCGCGACTGTCGTTCTCTCGCGTTCTTGGAAGCGTGTCGTGGAATGGCGAGAGAAACGGAAGAGACAAGTGGAGAAAAGAATTTTTTTTTGCCGTGACACGTGGAGAAAAATTGTCAAATCCCTCGATGAGACTCGATAAATAAATCGCGAAAAATTACCTAAATTTAACAGACTGTATCGATACTTCGATATAGATATTCATAAGTCTTTCAAGAATTTACTCCTTTTTATTTTTTGGCGCATCATCGACACACACATCTCGTTTGTAGCACATACAAGCGGTGTAGATTTATTTTTGGTATAATCGGTCACTTTTCAAAATCTTTATGGTTGCGCACTTCGCCGCGCATAAAAGTTACCAGGTACGTCTTCGTGAACAATTCCGTTTTCTCGTTACGGGGAAAGCGCTTCTTAATTTCAACTCATTTCGAGAAACTGGCCAGAAGATTCTCTTCCACCTCGACTACGACACGACTCTAACAACTGTGCTTTCATCGCTTTAAAGTAGGTGTTGCAGACGCACCGCGCTCACAAATTTGGCAAATAAAAATGTCGATATCGCGCGAACTGTCGTGTACAAGATAAGTGTAATAAATAATTAATCGAACAAAATCGATATTATATCGACAGTATGTATCTTCATAATTAATCTCAAATTACAATTTTACAAAAAGAGTGCATCCCTCTCTCTCTCTCTCTTCCCCGTATTACTGTCTGTAAATTTAAATACGATGTTTCCACACCGAATCATTGTTCATTCACGCAAAGTAGAAGCGGCACTCGCCTGAATGTTGAATCAAGCATGAATAATCTATTATCCGTCCGATGACAATGGCGCGGTTCTGCGTAGCGCGATTTTTAATTCACGAACGAAAGCTATTTACTTTTACGTTCGTGAAAGCGTTAAGCCATAATTAATCGCAATTGCTGTTTTTATTTTGCGCGCGACTAGTTCGCCGTATCCTTTTAAGTGCTCGAAGAAAAGAAGATCGTGATCAGTTATCTCGACCTTTCGTATATTTCTTTCCATTTCGTGCCATCCCTCTCGAGCTCTCATCTCGGCTGAACGCGAGAGTTTACCGTACGCGGAGGATGAATTTATCAGGGGCAAGAAATCGCGCTGAAGAGGGAGTTAAGGAAAGGGAGCTAAGAAGTGCTTCTAGGGTGTAAAGATCAGATCGTCTCCGTCGTCCGTGCATTGAGGGCAGATCAAGATTCCGATAATGAATATTCGCGATACGAGACCGACGCACGGCCGTTTCATATTTCGTGCCGAGATCGCAATCGAAACGTTTGTTATCGCTTTGCTTTCCGCGGCGCGCAAAATGCGCGATGAATAATTATTTCCATATCTTCAGATACTCTTTGTGTCTGTGCCAGGTTTCAACTGTGTTTTACTCCCGCTATAACTCGTGCTCGCTTTTCATTCTTCTTTACCTCTTGATTTCAAAAGTTTGTGCTTCAAGTGTGTAACGTGTTGTATGTTACGTAGAGAACACGCGCGCGTCTCAAGTGAAATCACATGACTCACGGAAATTAGATGCCGCATTTCCGTCTTGGTTGAGTTATCTCCCTTGCACTTGTCATATGCAATAACGTGTATACCCGACGCGCGCACCGCGCGTATCCGTTCGATTTTTCTATCGGAACGAACCCGCCCTTCGCACGCCAGTCACCGGCATTTTTATCCGTTGACGTTCGAGCGCTGCTGTCGGCGTCGGTCGTCATCGATCTCTCTCTCTCTCTTTTACTCTCTTTTTCTCTCTGTCTCTCTCTCTCTCTTTTTTCTTTCTTTCTCTTTCTGCAACGTCCATCACAACGCAATTATATCATTATAATTGGAAAGCATATTTTTCGACGAATAGCGAGTCGAAAAAAATAAGTAATTATAGGTTTCATTCTCGGTTGAAATCCGTAAGATTCCATTTTTGCAGTTAACTCGGTTCAACGACGAGAGACCGCGAGATCGGAACCGATCGGTATGATGGCTAAGTGAAATTCCATCTGTTCGTCGACAAGACAAGCGATACAACGGCAAAACGTCATCGCGATTTCGACAGACCTTCACCATCGTTTTGACGTTTCTAGGTCAGAGAGACCGACTGCGCTTCTGGGTTGTCCGAGAGTTTCCGAATGCCTTTATCATCGAAAGTCAAGCTCGAACGAACTTCGTCGCCATTGTCGTTGCGCGAAGTTTTAACCGGTGTTCCACCATCTGCGATACGGGAAAATTAATCGTTGAGCGCGGACGATAGACAAAACAAAGACGAGAGAGTTGCAGATGAATGACGAACGGAAGAGCAATTGTTTGTCAAATTCTGAGCGTCATGTAAAAAAACTTCGCGCGCTAAAAACTTCGTTCTATTTCTTTTTACCAATGGCAATTACTTCTGGAATTAAAATTGAAAGGAATTTGTTTCCACAGAAAAGTTCTTTTTTCACTGGATTTATAAATCTCATCACACATTTTACTTTTACTTTAATATAAACTTATGTATACAATATGTATACATTATAGTATAGTAGACAACAAGAAAAAAAAGATTAGCTCATAGTTGCAATGCTTTCGCGCGATATATATTCTCGTCTTCGAGAATATTTTCTCGTGCGGATTTCCGCATTTGTAATTTCGTTACATTGCGGCGCAAATAGCAACGAATTCCTTAGTGTCAAGTTGCAATGCGAATTATCCTTTTGTCCTTGGAGTTCCTTTGTCCTGATACTTCAGCACTTGCGATACTCGCGTCCCGAGGACCGAACAGAATTCCTCGTCTCTCGGAATTATATAGCGAAACGGCAACAGGGAGTTGTTCCCCCAGGGCTGTAATACGAACGGATGTCCTTTAAACGATTATTGTTGCTACGCTCTATATGATGTATGAGTAAGATTTCTTTTTTTATTTCTTTAGTATTACGTGATTTGTAAGAAGAAGACACACGTCTACATTCATTATTTACTATAAAGCTACATATGTAACATTTGTTCGAAAGACTAATTAAAACACGAAACATTTCTATAACATAAAAAAATCCTATAGGCGGTTTTTCCACCTAAAAGGTAGAAACACTACACAGTTAATGGCTCTTCACAGAAGTTTATTACATAGAGTATCTGATACAGACAATCGGTATATTTTGAAAAAAACGAACAAAAAAAAAAAATGAAAACACAATAACGAAGTTTCACGGATGAGCGCGTATCACGAAAAACCGCGAATGAATTAAAATTAATTTTGCTTTTTGTTTCAACCGCCGCTATGTGATAAGCGTTATCGTCGAGACATGAAATACCACAATTTGTCGCAGGAAAAGAGGCGTCGGATATACGCTCAACCGACAACGAGACCATCATTGTTAATAATCAGTACGCGCTGATAAGGGGAGAAGCCGAGTGATTAATACCGAGAACTCTTATCGCCGAGGTGTGGAGTGTGCACTTGCTTACACCGTGATATTATACCGTCGTGCGTGTGTAACGGTCGCTCGCCGAGAGCGGTAGCATAACGAATAATCATTTCTCGGATTTCTTCGTGTGAGAATTGTTCAGTCATAGCCGGCGCGCACGCGGTTGTTACGATTGATCGATGCGCCGCTTATCTATTCAGATCTGCATCTTTATATATACTTAGCTCTCTTTTTGATATTACGTCTCGCACAAAGTGATTCGTAAAAGAACATAGAAACACTCCGCAGTTCTGGCATTTAAGTTCGCTAATCCCCGGGTAAATACGGTATTACCGCACCTTATTTTCTACATGTCGCAAATCCTATTAATCGTGTATTACGATAAATCCGATTATAAATTTTTGGATGACGGAACGAGCTTGCTGAGATAACATTTTATTTTCACGGATATTGCGTGCGATACTTCGAATCATTTTTTGTAGTGTTTTTTTTTTAATCTGGAACTGGTTTATACAAAGTAGCGCACCGGTTTGGAGCCCGTCGTCATCGGTTGAAGCGGGATAGACGGACGGACGGAAAAAGCCGCGATTCGCATCTTTTCTCTCGTGCGCTCTCCGTTATTATAAGCAGTGGTGTCGATGAAGGCGCGCGTACACACCCGTCTTCTTTATTTGTGACTACAGCCCTGGTTCTCCTTGCCAGCAGCCTTGTCCGAACCGGCCAACGACCGTATCTTTCTTACCTCTATCCTGAAAGACCTCTCTCTCTCTCTCTCTCTCTCTCTCTCTCTCTCTCTCTCTCTTTCTGTTACCTACCTACCTCTCTCGCGTACCTCTTTGTCTTCCTCTCTGTTCGTTTCTCGCATTCTCCTTTCTCTTTCGCTGAACAAGCTCCACTCTTCTACGACGCTCGCTTTGATTCGTCGTACAGGCGACCTCACGCTCAACTTGCGCGAATTTTATAAATGATTAATTGGTTTACCAAACGCGCGATGAAAAGAGACAGAGAGAGAGAGAGATCCTCGGGACAAACTTCGTCACGAAGGATGCAACGATATATAGCGCTATAAAAAAAACACAGATTTCGACGCGTGTCAATTGCGCTTGTGAGTTCAGTTTCTCAAACTTTTGTTGCGGTATGAGACTTCAGTCTCGGACTGGGCGCCGACTTTATGTCGCGTGCTTTAGATTTCGAGGAGATTAGAAATTGAGTTTTTGACTTTCTTCGAAATTGTTGTACTATGACAGCAACAATAATCATATATATAGATAGATAGATAGATAGATAGATAGATACAGAGTGACTCACAGAAATATTTGAACACTTACAATATTAAAATTTTGTATAACACATTTTACATTAGTAAAATTTTTCTATGGTAAGTGTTCAAATACTTTCGTGAATGTATATATAAAAGTGTGTTTTAGAATTTTATATTCTTTTCTCTCATATAGAAGAATATAAAAACAAAGAGATAAATTCGCAGTATTCAACGTGGCTGATTAAAGTTATAAAATTATAAGAGTCACAACACACATCCGGACAATTTAGATATTCTACATGTAGATAGTAATAGCTACTGTTAATGCCCGACACCATTCTGAATCGGGTCTTGCGCTGTTGGAAATTAAAGTCGCTTGAAAGAATGAATGAATAGCTCTTTCGTTCTGGCGTACGTAGGCGGCGTGGGCCTATCCTATCTTATCAACTGCAGCAGACAGGGCGGATGTCACGATACATGCAATTTTTGGGATGCTTGCATTATCATAATGAAGCCTTTTATTAAATGCTACTTGAAGAATCATATAAAGTTATATTCGGACTTTAAGTGATGAAATTTTTTAACAACGATCTTTTTTAAATATTTTTACAACGATTGTTCATTCTTTCTGCGTGAAACAATAATTCCTGGCTCAGAGATTTCGAGCCTCACCGACACTCGCAATGCGATCTCGACCGATCGCGGAAGAAGGAAGGAAAACTTGATGAAAAATGATATCCCTTTGCTTTATGAGCAAGCGATTTGCGAAGTTGCTCGATGTCTACACACGTTGCACACGTTGATGTAGCTCGAGCTTTTTACTTTGTGACGAAGAAAGCTATCCTATTTCGTGGTCCGTATCGCGTAACGTCAGGACGCGCGCGAGCGCGCTAATGTCGCTTACGCATTACGGAGCAGAAATATGCGAATAATAAGCGAGTTCACACGTCACGCTCGGTGAACGAAATGATCAACAAACCGCGAGCCGAGAATCGATTTTCGAAAAATATATCCGCATATATCGAATTCGCGCGAAGCAGTTTGCGAGACATTTGAAACTGCTTCACGATTTCAAATAAATTGCGCGTGAACGAAAAGTATAAGATATAAATTTTATATTAAATTACATGTTAGCAAATCAAAAACAAAAACACGTTTAACACAATTGTAGAAACTATTCGAAAGAAACTGTTGCGATTTACGCGAATGTACATAGTTTTTATATTCGTATCGGGTTGCGCGTTTTTATCGTCAATACAAGAATATAAAAATAATGTATGTACACATAGAGCAACGATTGATTTTACTCTTGAAAGTATGCATCTTTTCATAATGTTTGATCATGATCGCGTCGTTTTTAATCGCGAGGAACGCGCTTGCATATACGCGACCGTCGCAAGGTAACATCGGAGAGCGACGGCGGCGAGAGCAGCCGACTACAGGGGGAATTCCATTGAAGTCGAAGCTTTCCCTGTGGCCGAGCGCGATAAAAATGCGTGAGAACGCGTCGTCTCGTCGCTTTGCCGGTGCAAGAAGAATCGCGCTCGCAGTGCGATTTCTTCGCGGAGAAACTCGATACGCGCGGAGAGGGCTTCGGCGGCGAGGAATCACGTTGCATCATTTTGCAACAATAACGACGTCCTCACAGAAGGTCGTTTAGAAGTGCCTTTGCACGTATGATTGTGACGAAACATTTGTAACGTATGTGTGCGCGCGTATACATCCTTTTGAGATGATTGCTCCTCTCTCTGGTATATCTCCTTGTCTTATTGTTCGCGATGAATGAAAAAGAGCAGTTAAATGTTTCGGGGAAAAGAGCTGCCGCCGATCACGCTCTTTGCTTCACTTCGCTACCTGCTTACTCGGGCCTACGGGCGAATCTCTCACGATCAGGAACGAGAGCAAAAAGATAACGAGTGTTAGCCTTCGTGCCAGACGGTTTACAGCGCGTTGCGCGACTTCTCGTGGTCACGCGACACCCCTCGAAGAGCAGCACGAAGGTAATACAACCTAGTGGTGTTGCGTCGGGTTCGCTCCGAGAAAACCGGAGCGACGGTGAATGTAGCTGCGCCTGCGCGTGTCCGTGCGAGTTCGTACAGGTTCGCGTTCGGATTAACTCGTGCGGGTTCGGTCGTTCCCGTCACCGGAGCTACCGACCCCTACGGCGTCGTCGTAGTCGTGATTCACAGTCCGGGTCAGTTCGTCGAACGATCGTCTCTCTGTGCGAGAGGACGCGTGCGCGAGTGTCTCTGTGTGATCACGTGAGAGCAGTGCAGGAGCAGTTCGATACGTTCGTTCGCGGCGGTGAGTAACCGCGCTCACGTTCATTGTTCGGTGGTGTTTTATCCCGAAGTAAGAGCTTTAAAAAAATAAAAAACAAGTGATGGTGAATCGACTAGCGTAGCGGATATAGGACCAGTGACGTGCAGAGGGATAATGTGCAGGCGTGTCGGCGTGCGGATCGCCGTCGGAGTTTCACGGAGAGACACGAAAGTCGCCGACAGGAGCCAACACGCGTGACAGGTAAAACTTAACCCCACTGCAAATGGTGTACTGGGGGGTCCGGGCCGAATTCTCGTCGGGCGACTCTCCAACAGCGGATACATTACATAGGCGTGGTTTTTTGTTAAATTCTTGACGTATTATCGAACGGTAATACGTCGTGCTCGAGTGTTATTGAACAAATTTTCAACCGCACAAAGTTTGCACATCATGCAGAAAAATTATGGAGAATTTGAATTGCTCCGAGATAAAGATGATGAAATTTAATAAGCTCCGCTTGTTCTATTATCTAACTATTCGAACGCTTTAGAACATTTGTTAGCTTTATTTCGAACGAAACTTCATGTTTGTTACGTATGATCTTGAAGTTTGCTCTTTTTGTAAACACATCAGTGACGTGGGGGTTCTTTGTTTTGTTTCCGATCATTTTTCTTACTTTTACGTTGACTCGAGATGTTGGATGTTTGTGTGATTTACAATTTAAATCATTGCGATCGTTGCGGATGCGTCGTTTTCGCCGACGGTCTCGATTACCTTTATCCGACTGGAACGCATTAGGTGCCACGGACATACGTCGGGAAGAAAGCGGGTCCGAATTGTGTTTGAGAACATCATTCTCAAACACAGCGGTTAACATTCTTGTCTTCTACAGATTCCCAACCTGACAGACTACTCGGTCTATTTCTTTTTGTTTTTTTT
>QVOB01018022.1:0-22177 GCA_014839585.1 Pseudomyrmex concolor | reverse complement strand
TGCACATAGCACGAAATAGAATCATGTCTACCGTACATAGCATGGAATAGAACCATGTTCACGTTTCGACATAGCGTACACATCGACAAGTCGCTCGTAAACATGGCTGCGTAGTTCCAATGTGCACCACCCGTGCACATTCGCTAATTTACGGCCCGGTTTTGCTATCGCAGAAACTCTTATCGGCCTGGCTTCTCTCATTCTTCTTTCTGTTTCTACATATATATTCTCTGACAATACTGATCTATGCGCGCGGAATGCGCAATCGATTGAGCGTGTCTCGATATTGATCATCGACTCTGCCCCGCGTGCGTGTGTGCACGTGTAGCCGATAGAAATGAATCGCTTGTTATGCTCCCCGCACTCGTATTGCACGGCTTCATCGGATTTTCCCAGGACGACGCGATTTGGCTGTTACTTTTCTCGTAAATAAGAGATCCCTAAACGCAGAGTAAAAGAAAACGATGAATGATTTTATCGAGTGAATACTAATTTAATATAGTCACGTACGTATCTTTTTCTCTCTCTCTCTCTCTCTCTCTCTGTCTCTTATTCTCTGGCGCTCTTTATGATAAAAATGTATACTAATAAAATATATACTAATCGTGAACAAGCTGCGAGATACGAAAAGATAAATAAAGTTTGAAATCGCGATTTCTCAATCGCGCGCACCTGTTGCGAAAAGTAATTTAGCGACTTTCTCATTTTGTTCGACAATATCTTTTTATATTGAGAAGTTGTGATACATATTTACAACAAAAAATTTAAAATCTAAAGTTTGTTTAATCAAATAAATTATATATTTAATGTATTTTCTATATATTATTTGCAGTTATTACGTATATTTCTTTTTGGAATTAAAATGATGCGTAACACGGCCAAAAGCCTCATTGTCTATAGAAGATTCTCCGTCGCAGACGCGTTTTCTGGTGTATTTTTGGCATCGACCGATATCTCGAACCTCATCGGCGAGAAGAATAAGAATACTTATATCGGTAACCCCTCTCGTACGTAAAGTATAGTGTTTCAATGTCAGTTACAGGAAGTAACTCGATACAGGTGGCTTCTGAACACGCGCGAACGCTTAAGAGTGGAATTAATGTCTTAGGCGGTCGTCGCGCGTCGGCTGAATGCGCCTCCATTGATATGCTATCAATCTATAATCATAAATCATGCATTGATTTTGTGTAAATTCAAGACAACTAATAAATTCTTCTGTATAAATATTTCAACACGTAGGGAAAAGAAGAAAAAACTAAATTTTATGAAGTATTGCTTGTGTGCGGAACAGCGAGGTTCAGTATGAGGATCACTGAGGGGAACAGAAAGGCGCGTGCCGAAGTTCGCATCTGCCCTTCGTTTTACAGCCCCTCGTTTCTTTCTGGAAAGAGAACGCCACCACCGCACTGCGTCATCGATGTGCGCGTCTCCAGTTACAAAGGGAGGAAAAAAACGAGAGACGCTTCCGCAGGAAGCACCAAAGCGCAAGGTTCTACTTTCGTTTCTCGCCGAACCTTCTCGATAAATAATTGCGTACGCAAGTCGTGTGCAATTACCGCGCTTGACAAGTTCGAATAAACTCGCTCGCGAAGTCACGAAAAAGGATCTTACATCGCAATTATTATGATTTTGTATGTCTGGCGATTCAATTCTCGCACGTTCTAAGATACGATCGCTATTTTTCCGCAAATTACACAAGTTGTCCAAGTTAAATAAATGCTGTTGCACATATATAATCATAATATCGCATAATCAGTCGAAAAGCAAATCTTTAGAAAGAGTTACAAAATATGTGTGCGCTGAAATGGTAAATGAGATATCAGCAGACATATGTGAGAATATTTTTAACTAAATTGAATTTTTAATTAATTGAATTTAATTTTAAAATAAAGTTACATAGATCTAAAATTTAAGAGACAAAAATTTCTAGATTCGTAGATTTGATTTTCCTAATTTGTCACATCATAAATGTGACGCGGGAAAAATACATCAGTAGAATTGTGTCCGCGCGATTTAATAACCGTTGTTTGTCGCAATCAATACGTCCCTGTATCCGGGGCCTGAAGGAAGGGGACCGCCGTCAGGTAAGCAGCTGCAAGCATCTGCAGGAGCAGCGGCTGCCGCGTGTTTAAATTAGTCCCGGCACAACTGTCGTGCGCACAACATGTACGGAAGGTCGTTCCCTAGACGTGTGTGTTGGAAATCGACTTAACGAGAATTCGTGACAGAAACATATTTTGAGGCGTCTAAATTTTTTACACAAAGTGGACAATTTTACAAAAAGTGAACAATCAATCAAGCTTAATATTAGTTTCCGATTTAAATTTCCAGTAAAAAAGAAGACGATAAAGAAAGTTTTTTTCCCTCGGAATTATTTTGTAATATTTTTATGTTTACAAAATAAATTAATAATAAAATATTGCAAGATTATCCTAAAATTTGAGCAAATACAAAATGATAGTGATAAATTAATAATTTAATTACTCAACAGAGTGTTACGTTTATAAGTTAAGATTAGAAAAACAGGAGGTAAACTGATGATACTAACAGTAAAACGTCCGGCAAACTTCATTTAAATGATCGTATGAAGGATCAGAACGAGAAAAAGGAAGCGGAAGAAGATGTTGCTAGCAAAGGTGATCTTAACACTGATCGCGTGCTGGGTGATCAAAGCCGATCTACTAGATCTTTACGTCCAGCACATGGATGAAACGATGAGGACAATGTTATATAGAAACAGGCGGTATTCTATGAATTCTGTTTCCAAAAGAATAAAGAGGAGCGAAGACGTCAAGGCCAAATCGGTACTCAGGGTTGGTAACTTCAAGAAGCAGCGATTGGACGTCGACGAGAATTGGTACAAGAAACACGCGATCAAGAAGAGAATAACAGATGTGTTAATTTCTTATGGAAATGATGCTTTGAATCATCCCAATCCATTAGATAAAAACATAAATCCTGATCACTACGAAATTCTTTTTAATGCGAAAACATTTTCAATAAAACAACAGTTCAATGAAACAACAGTTGTATCCAAAGTAGAATCGAATACATCTCGGGATCTCATAACCGAAAAGCAAAAGAAAGCGTTGGAGGACGAGAGTCTGACCTTAGACAATCAAACTAACGTAGACAAATTCACTGTCGAATCTTTGGAACTTGGCGAAAAGATAGTGGAGAATTGGAAGAACGTCGAGGAGGAGAAAACAGAAAACAAAAAGAACTCGCAATTCGAGATTATCAGCACAAACAAACGAATAAATCCGCAGCTGTTTGACGATCCGAGCTTCAAGAGAAAACCTTTGTGTAATCGGATGTCAAAGAAGTATTTTCCATTTTTGGAAAAATCGGCAAAGAATACGCGAGAAATAAAAAGGCAAATCAAAAGTAAAATAATGAATGGTAGATCTAAGAGGAGCGCGAAGGATTCAAATTTCACGAGATACGAGAAGCTGGACGAGGACGGAAACGTCATTCTCGAGTGGGATCCCTCGTATGACAAAGAAGTGACCTTTAGGGTCACAGCCAAAACTCTAGGCTACGTGGGCATCGGTTTCAACGAGAAGAGCAACATGAAGGGCGCCGACATCCTGCTCGTATGGGTGGACGATCACACCGGTGCTGTCAATCTGTTGGTAAATCGATCTTTCTATAACTAATTTTGTCCCGATGTCATTCTCGGACGATCGTTGATCGATAGAGTACGCGATTCGATCAATAAATCTCGATGTTCGAAAAGAAACGATGGTTCTTGTAATAAAAAGGTATCGGAGCTGCATAACTTCGACCCGCTGATCAAGTGGGCCCGTATGTCTGTATTATCTAGATCTGTCACAGATGCCTTTTAAAGATTTGTCATCTTTTAATATAATCCCTAACAAAGTAGATTCTCATTTTTTGTTTTAAACTCTCGATAATTATCAAAATTAATTATCAAAAAAAGTGATACTTTTAATGTCTTTAAATAAAAAAAAATTAAAAATTATATTGATCAATTTATAAAAACTGTCATTGCAATAAATAACAGCGTGACGCACAAAAAGGATAAATCAGCATTTTTAAGTGTATGTAAAACTTTTAAATGTTTTAAGTGGTTTTTTCTTAAATTAAACTATTAAATAATTAAAGTTGGAAGAAAAACTCTCGGTTGTTTTGTTCTTTAACGATCTCGTGAAATATCTTTGACGGAAAAAATACACACGCGAGAATGAACAAACGAACTGCTGAGCTCGCGATTTCGCGCCAAAGCAGTGCGAGACAGTTCGAAACCTGTCGGCGCGGATTTCTCTTCACGGCAAGGCGAAAGAACCGGCGAAAGATTCGCGAAGCAAAGAGATGGTATACAAAAAGGGAGCGACAACAAAGAGAAGGTAGAGGAAAGAAGGAAAACGAAAAGGAAGAGAAAGAGAAAACAAGCGCAACGAAGAGATGAAACGAAGGAAGCGAAAGGAGGAAAAAGGAGCTAAAGAAACGAGAAAGCCGGGGAATTAAAGGAAGATTAAGAAGGCGGTTGGAGCAAAGAAAAGGAGTATGAGGCAGCAACCTGGATGGACCTGCGAGAAAGAGACCTGAGAGAAAGAGACAAGAAGACGAGGGAAAGAAAGGGGAGAGAACAAAAGAAGTATTGCGAGTATCCCGAGAACCCCATCTCTTCGCTTGAACGACGAAATCGGTTTCGAAAGAGAAGCTTGTGTGTCCGATTGCGCGCGCAATCGATCCGTATTAATAAGAAGCGTTAATTAACGGCGTCCCGGCCAATAAATCCGTTCTCGTTTTTCGTCCAGATACATGCCGAGCAGCCTGTTTTCTTCGAAAAATTGATATATGTGATAAAAAAAAAACTTTTAATAAAAAAAAATAATAAAAATAAAGTCGGTGCCAAAAATTAACGCTATTAACTCGCAAGAGTATAATGTATGTTGTTACGTAATTTTAATTTACATAATGTCACGATAATAAAATCTCCTCGAAAAAAAACGGCACGTTCGTTTTAAAACGATTTAATTGGTGATCGTGCGCCAGAAGAGAGAGGATCAAACCATGTAACGACGTAGGTCCAGGTTCAGAAAACCTGCTTTCAGCTCGAGCCCTTCTTCGAAATCCTAATCTTAATTAAATTTATATCCATTACGCCTGACGACGCGCGCGACCGGTATCGGCCGAGAAATTCCTTCTGACAGCGATGTACGTTCTCTTCGTTTAATACGAAGTCGGAGAGCATTAAAATTTTTCTCGACGACTTCTTGTTCCTCGACTTTGTAAGAACGTTTTTCTCCTTATTCCCTTTCTGGCGCAAGACGAATCGATTCTGTTTCCCCAGGACTTCGTTATCGAGAAGTTGTCGACGAGAAATCGCAAATCTTTCTCACGCAAAACTGTCTCTTTGCCGAAGAGACATCAACTCGACTTTGGATTTTCGAGTAGCTTTACCTGATTTCTTGACCAGACGATACGAAGGTTGGAAAAAAAATAAATAAAAAATTATACTGGAGATAGAGATGACGAAGAAAGAAGAGGCGAGAAATGAATCAGAGAAAAGATAAAATTAACGAACGTGGTTTCACAACGAATGAGATAACGTCGTGATGAAATTTACGTCCGACTAGCGGCCTTTCCCCGCACGTTTCTTCGACGTATGCAATCGATCTATCCTTGTGCCCTTCTTACTTCGATAAATTGTAAATCTCCCGACAAAATAATTTAACTAGATGCAATTTTTATATAACTCTTAAAATAAGAGTTTGATGTATATAAATAATTATTATACATATAATGTTTAATTAAATCTTAATCGTAATCGATTTTTTCCTTGTAAAAGAAAAAGAGAGAAAAAGAGAGAGAGAGAACAAAAGTCAATTTTCAAAACAAAGATGCGGTCATAATCGACGAAGAGCGATTGAGACGACGATTTGTTATATTGCCGGTAACACGCGTAAAAGCGCGCAAGCACGGCGCTTCATAATCGCGCTTGACATATCACTGTACGCGTACTTGTTGCACGAATGAGATGAGAGATGCATCTACATGCACTTGGATTCAAACACTTCGAAGGCCCGGAGATGCCGGCGGCGAAGGACACACACTCAATGCTGTGCGCCAGTGTAAAGATGCGTGTGTGAATTTGCGTGCTCAAGTGTAGTCGTGTGAAGATCGGCAAGGGGATGAGGAGAAAGCCCGCCGGACTTCGGAGTCTTAGGTCCGAAGAAGCCCCAGTCAAGGCCTCCAGACATCATCGACGGGGGGCTGTGTGCGAATCTTTGAACATCGCGAGAAGGATGAAAGGATAGTACTGGGCCCGATGAACGTGCCGAGCGATACATGTGTGTATCGCAATACGTGATATCTCGGACCCTGGAGGTTTCCGAACATCGAAATGCGGGTCTTTTAATGGACTTCGCCGATTAAAGGCGGATGCACGTGAGATACGACGCTATTGAATTAAATATTGATTTTTGAATTAAAAGGGGAAACAAGAATTGCGATACATTATGAGAGATGCATCGTCAATGAAGCAAAATCAATAAATAATGTACAAAAGAGACCGAAGTACTTATGACGCCGATAATTAATTAGACCGTTATTAATTCACGACAACGCGCAGAGAAGAAAGAATTTCGCCGGGAGGCTTGTGAATGGGAATGGGCCTTACTGAATCGGTAGCAAAGAAAAGGAAGAGAAGACAGCTGTCGTCATTGTCGTCCAGCGTGACCGACAATGCGTGCGCGTACACGACGATTACGATCGTAATTTATTATAGCGCCGGGAAATACGAATCGCTGTACGCGAGTGAATCTCAAATGTACGTAATCTGCGATCTGTCTATTCTTCGGTCCCAGGGGCTCAGACGGTCTGTCCGGAACGGTTCGTCCGACGGACAGACGGACAGACGGATGGTCGAGCGCAACAGTGCATGGTCGGGGTCTCATCCTCTTCCTCTTCGTCCTCCCTCACCCCCTCTCATACCTGATTTTGCTGCGATTTTTTTCTCATTATCCTGGACGAATCCTCTTGTTCGTTTTCTACCACCCGACCAACACGTTTTCGTTCTTTTCCAATCCCACGTTGCCCTCTTTCGCGCGAGTATTTGGCCGCGCTATCTTTTTACAAAGCGCGATGCACATGTCAAAGAAAAACAAAAATAAAATCCATCTCGGATGATATTGAGATTAATAACAATCAATAGTTATCACGTAAAAAAAATACAAGATCGAAAGAAACGTAAAAAATTGAGATATGGTTTAAATAGGAATAGAACGGTAGTCAGAGTTAATGTAATTAATCACAAAGTAATAACTAACACTTGTGTAAAAGCGATCTATAAAAGTTTGTGTAAAAGATTCGAAATCTATACTACTTTTTCATATAACTGTGCAACTGAAGTGCCAGCGAGGTATCTTTTATATGATAACCCGCGATAATGGCTATTCTCTCTCTCTCTCTCTCTCTCTCTCTTCCTTTCTTTTTCTCTCTCTCTCTCTCTACTTAGAGCAAATAGAACTGGAAATTTGCCAAAGAATTTGTCTGCTCGCCGCTAGTTATTGCTCTCTTTACTCTCTTTACTTGCGTTTTCTTTTTACTCGCGACGTTTGCCTTCTCTCGGATCCGTCGCTTTATCTCATTCCACGCATTACAACCACGGGTTCTTTGCGACAATTGAGAGAGAAAGAGAGAGAGAGAGGCGACAAAAGAAAATTTTAGCCAAACAGAAAGAATATTTTACGGATTAAGATTAGCCTCGTACTTAGCGGCAGCGCTCATTTCGTCTTTGTGCTTCTTCAGATACGAATTTTTTGTAATAGATTTTTTTTTTTTTTTTAATAAATGTTTTTATGTCTCTTTTTTCTCAATAGAAAGACGCTTTTATAATACTTTACGTTTGAATAAATGCAACAAAAATGGCAGTCAAGCTGGACGGAAATGTATCGATTATAATCGTCGATCAACAGCTATCTGATAATCCGAATGAAATTTCTGCATTGTTGATAAACGAAGCAAGCAAGACGCTTATTAGCATTTTTGACGTCCGAGCCGAGACATAATCCGGCGGTGATGATTTACGGTTCTCGCGTCGCGGAACCGGTCCATCCTGGCCGAATAAAATACCGTCCGGTACATGCCATTTGTCCAGACACGGAGAACTACCCTTCAACTGCGTATGCACGTAAATCCTACGTTCCTCCCGTCTCGTAATCTGAAACTTTGTGTTTCTTTTGATAATTTTGCGAGCTAAAACAAGCGGCATTGCCAAGTTGCATTAAGTCTAAAATATTTGTTTTTCATTTCTTTAGATATTTGAGAATGACATTGTTCATTAACATACCAACTGCGCTTTCTTGTGCACCAAAACAATGTATTGCTCACGAAGTATTTTCTTAAGACATGCCTCTCTTTGTTATATCCGCACTGATAAAAACTGACAATAGAAAAAGAGTAACGCTTGGAAGATTGCAGTAGTATTGCGCAAGAATCGAAAGAAGAATAGTTAGAATCAGTATGACTTGGAAGGTAACGTCATTTCAAATGCGCTCAAGAAACTCGTCATCCAGTTCTATGCCTCCTGTTACGTTTTTTTCATTTGCACCGATTACCCGTAATACGTAACAGCAGGATGAGAGTTACAGGGGGCCTCTTTTTCGTTCTCCGCCTAGCCCCCAGGGTCGAAAACAACGCTCAGAAAAGGGGAGCGAATTAGTATTGTTAGCAATCGAAAGCCCGTGAAACTGGTTCGCAGAAGCGTTGTTCCAACGATGCTTGTCTAGCTCCATAACTATTTTGAATGTTAGCAATTTGGTTATTTTTTATGTCGCAGAGAATTTTGAATCTATAACATTGCAGTAAATACCATATTTTTCTAAGAAACAATTAATGTGATATATTATCTAACAATTTTCTCGGAACTTATTAATTTTTATTATAATATAATATATTTTAAATATGTAATATCGGCAATATATTCTCAAAAGAATTACGAAACTTTACATGTCATTAGTCCCGACCGGAGGGGACTTTGCGCATGACTTTACTTGGATCGGTGCAACCAGCGAGAGTGAAAATTCTACGTGCATGGTAAAAGCATTAACCACAGGGGTCGTTAAGCGAAATCCAGCGAGCAAATTGCAGATTCGCGCACCCCCGAGTAAACCGGAACGACGGGAGCGAAGGAAAGGGGTTTTCACCGCATTTTAATTCGTTGATTATTATTCCGTGTAACCGCTCGTAAAACCGGCCACGATGAGCCTTAACAACTCGCCGCGCGTAATTGCGCGTAACCGCGTGCGCGCACCATCGACACCAGGGATTGCGACACATGAGAACCAGAACCGAAATCGCGACTAAAAAAAGCTAAAGGAATAATTAAGTGTGAGAATAATTTCCACTTAAAAACCTAAGTAAACCAGTCCAGAGAACATGAAGAACAAAAAACCTCGTTCTCTTCCCTCATGTATAATATGTAAAAACTATAATCGCTGCTGCACGCAATGATTTTTTCATAACGATCGCTCGGTTAAAACTCGAATTTTGAATAATGCTCTTTTTTGCACTGCGCAGCTCTTTGAAAATGCATACGAATATTGGAAGCTGTAAGATAAAAAATATAGTAAAAAATATCACTGTCGTTCTTTCTTTTTTCCTTTCTCCATCTCTGGACAAGTTAATTTTCTCTTTTATGACAATTAAACCACCATAAATATTTGACACTTAGACAAGTTCGCACATTTCATTTCTCTCTATAATCAAACTTGCATGCCTTAGTACACGAAGACAGGACGATAAATCTGTTAGTGAGCTGCGAGCAAAATTTGTCGGCGGACCACCATTTCGATTCCCCGGAGTTCCCGAAAGACACGAAAGAAGTCCTTTATTCCTTCTTCAAGGAGGAAACCTCGTTTGCTCGCTACCACAGCTGCTGTTCTGCCAGGTGGTAAAAAAGAGATTCGACAGCGAGAAGGTTAGAAGAAGAGGGAATTAGGTAGCGAATACATGTAAAAAAGAAGAAGGAAGAAAAGGATAGAAAATGCTGTTTGGTTTCACCAATAAGTGAGAAAGAGAAAGATACAGAGAAGAGCGGGAAGAAAAGAGAAGCGACCCAAATACACATATTGAGAAGTACAGGAAAGAGAGAGAGAGAGAGAGAGAGAGAGAGAAGAAAATAAAGAAAGAAAGAAGAAGAAGCTATCACCAAAACACCTGGCGAGTTTCTCGTAGTGGCGCCTCTTCGGAGAAATTCCTTCGTTTTTCTCCATCAGATCCATGGGAACAACGTTTGAGCGCATAAAGCGGCGGTGTATTCTTTTTCCTCTGTGAACGTCGCGCGTCGTTGCATCGATCGAAAAACATTTCGTGAAACGAACGCGCACGACTGAGATTTTAAAAATCTCGTGTCCTAGAAACATCCCGACGAGATCGCATTTTTCCGATAGTCGCATTGTGCGACGCAAAACCGCGGGAAGGCGAGACCTGTTTTTATCCCACGTCGAAGCACTCAACGATATCGATCTTGATCATAATTCCCAATGTGTGATTCAACGGATCGATATCTTTTCCTCACTTTAGAGAATTTAGAACTGCTTTTTGAGAAGGATTTAGAAGAGAGATCCTTATCTCTCTCCCGATTTGCGTATATTGTTTATCGTGCAAAAATCTTTGTATCTCACACACTTTGTATCTCAGACATTCAAAGATAAATAACATCAATTAGTTACGGTATGAGAAAAGAATAACAAATGATGAAGGATTCACAGATTGTCACACACGTTCAAGGATCCGTATTCTTTCCGGTTTTGAGAACGCCTTACGTGCTGAGAACTCGCGTGTGAGGAAGCCTCTTGGGAGACTCTCGCAGAGGAAGCGCCGATCCGTAACGTCACATCCGCCGAATCAATTTTCCGCATCTTAAACGTGTGTGCGGAAATGCCTCTCGAATCTTTTAAATCCCGACAATCTACTACATAGCTTCGATCAATGAAATCGTGTTGCTTTTATATTTAAGCGACTAAAAAGGCTTAAAGTAACAATCTTTGTTGGGTACATTGTAACATATCATTATTCGCGCCCAGGATTTTACGGTAATAACATCGTTGATGGCGCACGTTTGTTAGCCTGCGAGGTAACGCGTTTCTAAATCGAGGACAACACGAGACGCACGGCTTCCTCGTCGTTGTCAGCCGACCGTCGCGTCGTGACTCAGTCGCAGAAAATCAGGTGCCTGCAAGAATAACCGAGTCAGCGAGTCACTCGAGAGATCGTTTGCATAATATCATCGTCTCTCTAACGATCGAGCCACTTTGTGACATTTTTTGTCCCGTGTGCGAGACATTTCGCGATAATCCATCCACCGTGGGAAACGAGAGTGTTTTCACAGTTCTCTTTTTTCTCGATTAGATTTTCCTACAGCCGAGGACATCTAAATTATAACTCAGGTTCTCAGATGCTCGCTGGCCGAGCCGCTTGGCACATAGTTTGAATTTGTTTCCGATAAATTAGATAGCGCTGTCTTTCGAGATAGCGTCCTTTTTACGATCTAATCTCACTCCCATGATATCTTATTTGCGCAAAACTGTAAGCGAGCTGATGTGCAAATACACTAAAATCTATGAATCTATGTTTTCCAATTTGATAAGTTAATAAACGTGATAACGATGGATATAATTTATGTCTTTGGTTTTAAATTAATATCAAAATCTCAAAAAGCACATAGACTCTCAATAAATGAAGACAGGTTATACATAATTACCGAGTTAGCTTAATGTCTCATTCTAGAGAATCAAGTTCTTTGTATAATGAATATATATATTAAATTTGGAATATATTAAATGAAACAGTTCTTCTTGTAAAATCTCAGACTTTTTAACTACCGAACAATTTGCCAGGGCCGAACTAATTAGCTCGATGGCGATGAGAATATCCGGATGCCATGAGAATACCGTCTCAAAGTACATGAGAACGTACTTGAACCCCACAAAATACACGTGCAATGTGGGATTTGCTGCTGATCGAGATAAAAAAAAAAAAGATTCATGCAGAATCTTCCGAAGATTGTTTACATGTTAATGAGCGTCTCTTTCGTCTCATTACCTCACGCTTTTCATTTCCACCGGTTCCTCGGCAACGTTTCGTACTCTTATTACTATTTCCTTTCTGCACGTGCTCGTTATGCGAGGCACAGTAGTACTCCACTAGGCATGACTGACGCTCCGGCAATTATTCGGATTCATTACGAGCAGGAAGGAGACTTCCCTTCGGGGCCTCGTCCTGCCTCGCGTACGAGAGCGAATGTACGAGAGCGGCCCACCGTAACTGAGATCCAACGGACCCAAACGCCTGCGGCCTCCCTTCGGTGGATTCGCGTGCGCTAGCACGACAGCTGGGAAATTGTTTCTTTCTTCTCTTTTCCACACCTTATCGCCACGGCCACCGTAATATCAACCCGTGTTTCTGCACACGTTCGTTTTTTATCTTCATGAAATCATAATCGCGCACAGGATGTTTTAGATTCATCGCGTTTAATTCCGCGAAGTAAATTTGATTTTTTCACTTGCAAAATCAAAAATAAAAAGGAAAACATTTAATAAAAGCAATTGTGTCACTTTGTACACATTCGAGAAATGATTTATTTTACGATATCAATATTCCTTTTATTGTAACAAAATGTCACGCTGGTGAACACTTAACAGTGCAAATGACAAAGTCAGAGAATAATGTATTCACACTGTTTGACAAAGTAAAAGAGAAAGTAGGTAAGGACAGAGAGAGAAATTACGTGAACGGAAGGGACTCAAGTCATCCAGTTCACGGTATATGCGAACACCTGGCGCTCACCTGACCCGATAAAGCTCTCGATCTCTCGTCCAATACGAGTTTTTGGGGCCTGCGGGCCTCGTTTCGACAGGCACGTTGAACCCTGACGTCAACAATTCTAACGTCTTTTTCTCTTTCCTTCGTGTGTTCCAGGACTCGCACGGTATAGAGGAGGTAAATGCCGCTCCGGTCACCGACAATTCCCAAGATGTTCGAGTGCTCGGCGGTTCCCAAAACGAGACTCACACTACCGTGACGTTCGTCAGGAACTGGGAGACGTGCGATCTTCAGGATCACCAGCTTACGGTAAGTCTTTTGCAATATAATTTAAAAATATAATTTCCTTCTATTTTGACACAAGCAGCATCTAGATATTTTGTTCGTTATAATTTTTTGGAGGTATCTTTTTTTGATTTATTTATTATCTTAAGATAATAAATCGTGAATTTTCGGAAGCGTTTTGCAAAACTATTATACACATAATTGAAAATAGCTGTCCGGATGGCGTACGATGATTTGCAAGCGTGTATTAACGCAACGAAGCTCAGGAAATTTATCCCGCCTCGTAACGTCAAATTATCTTCCGGTCTCTATCTATCCGCTACTCTGTAATTAAAAAACCGCACGCAAGAAAGAAAGAGTGAGAAAGCACACGTATACAATTCGAAAGATTTACTGTACAACTGTCGAGGCTCCATAGAATTCACGGAGTACCCTCTTTCGATTTATGTCCGAGGAGTAGGGATCCCGCAGCTTTGAGCAGCCCTTGGAGTTCCGCTGCCTCGAATTCCTGGAGCGGTATTTAGGCGTTTAGCATGCCGTCTGTCCTTCTTTACCGTGGCGTAACTCGCCGCTTGATGTATCTGATTCTGACTGCGATCGTGCAGTTCATTGTTTGAGATAATATTCGTCGCGAAACAAAATCCCGTAAAAAAAATGTACAAGCTATAACGCGCTGTAATTTCCATACGTTAGTATTTTTTGAACATAACATTGCCTTTGCAAACATCTCGCTTGTGCTATTTTAGGGAGATACCATCAAGGTGTTGTGGGCTCTTCATCAAGATGATCCGGAATTAAATACGCCGATGTGGCACGGACATAAACGAGGTGGTAAGGCTCTAAGACTAAAGACAGCTGCAGCACACTCGCCACCGCGAGAGATTCACAATGTGCATCACTGGGACGTAAAGCTCAACAAGGTAAGATCTTTTAATAAGAAACTTTTATTATTATCTTCACTAATCTAATAATCTTTAGATAATTTAATTTAGTGGTTTATATTTGTGCGCGTATTTTAATGAATTGAGAAACAATGTTCACAAATATTAATAATGTTAATCATATTATTATGTGACGCCAATTCCGTCAAAAATAAGGAGTATTTTTGCGAGTTATTAGAGTTTTGCTTCATATCTAGGAGTGAGTTAATCGAATTGCAAATAATTTAATACTATTTTTTAACAGTTCGAAGTCTCAGATAGCAAGGACACAGTCTACTGGTGCAAAATCTTTAAGGTTCCACCGATTGTCTCGCAAGAGAAACATCACATGATAGGGGTGAGTATGCACGACGATGCAAATTCCTGCTAACAGGTTTCTCACAAGTAAAAACACGAATCTCTCGTGAACGTTCCACGGCTGATGGAATGCAAAGGTTGGGCTTATCCGTATGTGCTTCACGAATCACGGTCATTCATGCCGGACGTCGTGAGACGTGGACTCGTCATTAGAATAAAGAAAAGGTCCGGAATGATGTCACACAACGACACGATGTCACACACACACACACGCACACACACATACGCGTATATCATATACTCAGACGTTCACTGACTGTCAATAGAATCTCGCGGGAGATAGAATTATAATCATTTCCAGGATCCTATCGTAAAATTCTCGTCAAGCTTAATCTTCGTATCGACAGCTTTTCGAACATGATCTTCTCAAAAATAGATAATTGAGCAATTTTGCACGAGTTTTGAAAAAGTAAATAATCGAGGCGAATCGCGATTTTAGATTCTCTCTATATTTATGCATTATTTCAGTACACACCGATCATAGAGAAGGCAAATGAAGATCTGGTCCATCACGTGATCCTGTACGAGTGCGCATCGACGGATCCGATTCTTGGAAAGCACGCCAGAGTTGTCGGTACCAACTGCTACAGCCAAACGATGCCACCGGCATGGGAAACATGTCTGGAACCCATTCTCGCTTGGGCTCGTGGCAGTAAAGGTAAATTACTTGCAAAGTGAGAACACGTAGTTGTATGACAAAGATAATCGACTCACTGTCCAATATGGAGTAATTTGCTCAAAATTCCCGAATTTGTTTGAAATAAATCCAAAATAAAATATCAATAAAATTTTATCTAATTTTTTTCTACATATTATAAAATCGCGGGAAAAGCTTTTCAAAGTACAAATTATGTTCTTTGTTCATTTTTTTCTGATAAAAGAATATAATAACAAATGTAATAATATTTGTTATTACAGGAGAGTGGTTACCGGAACACGTGGGTATACCTATTGCGGAACATCGCAATAACTCATATTATATGCTGGAAGTTCACTATAATAATCCGAGCTTGAAGAAGGTAATCGACAGCAGCGGCGTAAGACTTCATTTGACTCCAAGGCTTCGTCCTCAGGAAGCAGGTATTTTTGTGGCTGGCGTGGCAATAAGTCCCCTGCATATGATACCTCCCAAACAAAAGGAGTACGCCACCGCCGGATATTGCGCTCCCCATTGCACAAACATGGTAATTGACGATTATAGAAAAAAATTTTTTTTAAATTCACAAAAATATTAAGTTTATTTTGTAATTTTTTTTTAATTTTAACATTTTAGAATATCTACATTTTTTATGAGAATCAAAATATAGCACCTGTTCAAAGACATCAATTGACGAAGTAATTTCAAATTTTCTTCCAGATGTTTCCTGAAAACGGCATCAATGTTGTATCTGTCGTCCTGCACTCGCATTTAGCCGGTCGCCGTCTCAGCTTGAAGCATATTCGGCAAGGAAAAGAATTGCCGAAAATAGTTCAAGATAATCACTTTGACTTTAATTATCAACAATCTCACACCTTAGAGAAAGAAGTGAAAGTGTTACGTGGCGACGAGCTCGTCGCGGAATGCGTTTATGGCACTTTAGACAGAACAAAACCGACGTTAGGCGGCTATGCGGCTTCCCAGGAAATGTGCATAGCATTTGTCGTCTATTATCCCAAAACGTCTCTTGCTGGCTGTTATAGCATGACACCTGTTAAGGATCTTTTCAAGACTCTTGGCGTAAAGAGTTTCAAGGGAATAACAATGGATCATCTGGAGAAACTATTCCTGACAATAGGGTAATTTTGTCTTTTTATTTTTTTTTTTTAAATAAGAGTTATACGTAAAATCAATATTTGTATATAAAATATACTTTAATTTTATTTACGAAACTTCTATTACAAATTTCATAGTCCCAAAAATCTGTTCATTAAAAAATTGTGTTTTAAGTCAAATGCTTCTGAACTATTTTAGAATCGACTCGGCTTCATTTTCGACTAATCAACAGTTCTCTTCTTATCCCATCACGGAAACGACGGACAAGATCGACGGGGTTCGCATGAAAGAAGTTGAGTCCGCGTTAAGAGCGATGAAAGATTACACAGAAAAACGCGAGAGCGATAATATCTTCACGCGACTCATTATCGAAGAACCCGAAGAATTCCGAGGTAGATGTTTGTAAGATGTGATTATAAAATCAAATATATTTTTTTCTCTCTGCAATTTATATATAAAATTACAAAACAACTTTAGAAGTTTTAATTGCGATGTTGTTTTTCAATGTTTAGGACGAACTATGGCTGAACACATGTTAGCTATGCCATGGTCGGAGGAATTGCTCGCTAGATCGATAGAAAAGAATCTATATCACGGCAAACATATGACATTCTGTAGAAAGAAAGACGACAAATTAGCATTGGTAATTAAAAGCACTTTGTTTTTTCTCAAACGTAAAACTAATTTTTTGTGTTATTAGTTATAAAACTGATTGTAAAAAAACAATTGTTATGAATTTTTTTTTCAGCCAGCAAATATTCAAAACTTTCCCAACTTCACAGCGCTGCCAGAATCGAATGACACGAGTTGCAGTAACTTAAAGAGTACTTCCGGCTCGTCTAATGTTCCTCAAATTTTTCACATCTTCGTGATAAACCTGGTTACTATCATCTTCGTAATGATTGTTGTGTTCTAAAATGCCAAACCTTTTTAGTCAATGACAGTCAGTAACAAGTGTTGCACGACAAATGTGATTCGTGACAGCGCGAATGCACTGTCAATTATGCGAACATGATACATATCGCTCCCTAAGTTACAAAGTTTCCTGTACATTTTTGCATTTATAACTTTTCTTGTTTAATTTATTAATGTAAACGATTATCGCACTGGTCAATTTAAAAAAAAAAAAAAAAAAAAAAAAATATAGAAATATATAATATATATAATATGTGTAAATATATGTGAGTATATATTACCAATGTGTATTTATACAAGACGTACATTTTTGTTTAGTAATGTTTAGTTTTGTAATACATGCTTTGTATAAAAATAAATGTTTATAAACCTTGTACATTCTTGTATTTTATTTCAACTCTCTTTTCAATCATAAACCTTGTTTTAATAATAATTTACTTAAAAATTTGTATAATCTGCAAATATAATATATAAATAATAATAAAATATTACAATATATGAAAAAATTAGAAAGATATACATTTAAAAAAACTATTTGTCAATTAATACAAAATTAATACCAAATTATAATAATATTTCTTTAATATATTTAATCAATTTTATGCTAGAGCAAATAATAAAAATTTTACACTTTTATTCAGAAAAGCTATCTTTCGAAATGGGACTTCAACACGATTTCAAAGAACACCCATGTGAATCGGTACCACGCAGATAACTCAGTTTACAATTTTCCAATTGATTAACACGAGCTCTATGTCGGAGCTTTCCAATCTTTCCGCTCGCAACACACATATTGCCCGCCCGCGCTTTGTTCAAAGCGATCTATGGGGCACCATGTGGTCGCCGCTGATAAGCGGTAAATTGCGCTTCTATCGAATTATGACGCGGAGTCCCGCGAGTATAAAAGTCGCTTCTTCGGGACGTTCGGCGTCAGCAGGTCTCCAGAGCACCGAGGAAAAGCACTTCTTTTCAGTCTTGGAAATATTTTCGAAGAATTCATCGAATATTTCTTGACGCAGTTCGGTGGTCTTGGTCACGACAAAAAGAGTCTCAAGTTTCCCAGGTAAATTATTTCACGTTGCAAAATATTCTAGAGTGTAAAATCTAGTACGTAATATTTCGAGATTTCAAGATTAAATATTTTGCAAACGGGGGGGGGGAGGGAGAAGAATAAAAACTTAGAAAGTAATACTTTTTTTATTTAGAAATGCATATTTTATCTCGTAAAAATTAATCTCGCGACAGCATGCGGCGTATACGCCACGTGGTGCTGCCCGTACGATCCTGGCATTACATTGGGCTCCTGATAGTATCGCTGGCGTGTCTGACACTAGGACTGGTGTCCAGAGACAGAGAAGGACATGCTGGTAATCTCGCGGGACCTGAACTCATCCATCAAGCTCCGCATGAGTACGAATAAAATGAATATAGTATTTAATTTTTGTTATTTTCGATAAAACAATCGCATTTTAATTGTTTTTAAATGTCTTCTAGTAAAAACGTGATAAGAAAAACATTATTTCTAGATCGGACTCCTGTCCCAACTTGAATCCTTTCACCAAAATGCCTTCGTGTTCGGCTAGTGTAACAAAAGAGATTTTGAAACCGGTTAATGATATCAAAGTATCTAGAATATCTCCAACATCTCGACAAACTGTGTTTTCCCGATCAATGAGTCTCGATCGTTCGTCAAGGATGAGCTCGCGGGAAACAAAACAATTGTCCGGAAATCAAGATCTACTACAGGCCGAGAGGATTTCAAGATCGAGGACTCGCGTGTCTAATGACAAATCTCCCAACGGACTACGGGAATCCCGATCTAAAATTAATGTGCGATCTCGCAACGTTCGGAGCTCATACGATCCCGCCATTCGACTCTCTCGATCGCGAGATCTATCTAATCGGGCAACCGATCGTCGTTCAGTCGAGAATAGATTGTTGAATTCCGAGGGCCATTCGGCCAATCGATTCAATAATCGTCGGTTGCAATTTACAAAACAACACGAGCTCAATAAAGTCGCGCAAAATCAAATAGATCAATCGATGCCGAGCCGGCAAGTTTCTCCAAATCGTCATCGCCGTACGAATAATCTTCACGATCGTAAATCACTTTCGATAGAGCGACGAACTCTAAGCGAGACTAATCGGCAAGAATCTCGTGCAGATCCAGCTGACCGTCGCGAATATCGGGATTTGACGCGAAATCGTGCAGATCGCCAATCTGAGATGCGCGACCATCGATCTCGATTTCTTGAACAACGCGCGATCGAACGTCGAGAAGCAGAACGATCCAGTCGTCGCGAGAACCGTCGGAGGACTCTCCCAAACCGTTCGGCAATCGTCTCGCGAGAGAACCTCGAACTTCAAACTCGAGAAACATCTCTGAAAAATCGTCGCGTTCTTCTCGCTCGCGTCGCAAATCAGGAACATACATCACGATCTGCTGCCAGGAATTATCAGGATAATCTTGTCATTCCTAACAATCGTCGATCGCTATCACGATCAATGGAACGGCTGAGTGTCAACGATCGTGAAACACTTCGTAGGCAAGCTAGATCGGTTGATAACGAAAGATCCAGCGAACGCAAATCCTCCGAACGTAAAAATAAAGATCAGAGATCTTTTGATCGAGCAACATCGCAAGTTTTGCCCGAGAATTTACGTCGAGAAAGAATAAGTCTCTCGCAGAGAAGCCAAGATTCACGTGGAAATAAAGCGACTAGAAAACAATCTAGATCTATTTCTTCACGATCACGTTATGATCTCGAAAAAAATGCGAATCAGAAAAAACAAGCTCGATTTTCCCGATCGGTCAATCGTAATTCGATGGATCAACGAAGTCGCAGCTCGCGCAACTCTCCAGCAGAAAGACGAGATTTAACTCTGGCGCGACGAGAAAGGACAAATCGCTTATATCAATTTCGCGAGGAACGAGGAACTGTCGTTCAAAGATCCCGCGAAACTGAGCGACGAATGTCCGGAAGGATTCTGGAAAGACGAATTTTAGAGCGACGTGTTGCTCGAGATTCAGCGCTACTCGATTTACGATCCGAAAGTAGAATCGATAACTCAAGATCGCGTGAAGAATCTAGGACGCAGGATCGACGCTTGGACTCACGAATGTCCTATGAAAAAATGGCAAAGGGACCATCTGCTCGCGATTCGCGAAGATCAACCGGACAAAAAATCGACGCGAGGTTGAGTGAACGATCGAGAATGGAAGATCGAAGCTTGGAATCGCAACTTTCCCGCAGAAGAATGTTGGAAAGACGATCTACTTTCGAGTCACGAAGATCGTTCGAGCAAAGATCGTCCGGCGACAGCTCGAGATCGCGCGAAGAATCCAGAATGGCGAATCGACGTTTGGAACGAAACTTGGAATCGCGGGCTTTTCGCAACAGGATATTGGAGAAACAAACCGCTCTCGATTCGACACGAGGATCGATCGATCGAAGAACTGACGAGAGCTCAAGATTGCACGAATCCAGAATTCAGAATCGACGTCTAGAACGAAATTCTGAATTACGCAATTCGATCGCCATGCGAAGGATGGAGCGTGCGGTGAATTCCAGAACACTTTTCGAGAGTCGAATCTCTCGTTTATCAGACAAGAGATCGGACTCACAAAACTTGCAAAACACCGAAAAGAATATGGAATTAAGAAAGATCGTTCCCAAAACAATTGAGGATTATAGACTTCACAAGCATTCTGTTACGTACGATTTTCTAAGACAAGCTTTTCTTGTGGGTCTTTGTACTGTTTATGGATTTTCTTTCTACGGCAAGAAGTCTTTCATTGGGTAAGATGTGTCGATTAGAATTATGTAACATAGAATAAATTAATTTATAATTTAGTTTTTTAAAAAAATATTAAATTTTCAAAAAATATACATAAAAGCATGTTATAAGATTATCAATAATATAATTTTATAAATTTTTTCAGCAGTAATATAATGCAGCAAGCGCAACGTTTCTTAGTTTGGTAAACTAAAGAGACAAGTAACTATCAAAATGGTACCGAAAACTGCTACTCTTTGGACTTGTGCTTTATTATCAATCTTATTATTTGTCTACATTAAAAATTACGTTGCGAGTAGTGTTTCCGAAACTAGAACATATAGTAATGTACAGCTCATACATATATACATATATATATATTTCCTGTAGAGAAGTTGTGACTAGAAAAAATAAAATTTCCTGTTGTGACTAGAAAATATATGTATATTTTATGTGAATAAATACTAATCGTAGTTAAACTGGCTGAATGTTATTTACCAAACACAGAACCTCTTTTTTCCTAACATTATATTATATCAAACTATTTTCTTCGACAACTGTGATTGCTAAAACTATTATTTAAAAGATAAATAAAAGAAATGTTTTTGCGGTTAAAAAAAGTATCAATTTTTTGTGATGAGACAAAAAGAGATTAAGTTTATTAAAGTTATAATTTTTGGATTTTGTACATTGTATGTGACGAGCTTAAATCTATTTAGAAAAAACACGTGATTGCGAGTGTCTCAATGTGACCGAGTCCCGAAAGTTGAGAGAAGATGAAGACTGCCTCGAAAAGACATGCAGACTTTTATCGACGGACGTGGAAAAAGAGATACAAAAAGATAGGTACTTTTATTTTGTTGATTATGTTCCTCGGACCTCGGTCACGTCAATTTGTGCGATGTGCTTTGCGTTTATTGCTAACGCGTACAGAGAGCTAAAACGACGAGATCGTTAAAATCACCAACTAAGCTTGGCAACAATAGTAACAAACTAGACTGCTTATTATTACGATATAGGATATACATGATATAGCCGAATAGGTCGACTCGACTTCGTTGATCGCGCGAATAAGCCGCTGCGGATTGTCATCCAAAATAAAAATACAGCGGCTTATCTTGTAACGTCTATGTACAGCTAAATCTTGAGAAAAAATTATTCGTATAAAACTAGATACCGTTTAACTGGGTGGAAGAAATCCTTAAGAAGATATTTCTATTCGCTCTATTTTTCTTCCCTCTCAATCGTGCTAAACACGATATTGAATATATGGAATGAAAACAAGTGCTGTGCAATATCAATAGAAAATAGACATTGCAAACAGCTATGCAGTCATATATATTTGTAGTCTATA
>QVOB01018021.1:0-14526 GCA_014839585.1 Pseudomyrmex concolor | reverse complement strand
AGAATGTACTACACGATAGTAATCTCTCTTGCGATACTGACACCATCGGGCAGTGAGGCTAAGTACTTATCGGACCGCCCTCGTATAGTCAGTAGGTACTCTCGCGTGCTATAAGAAAATAGCGACCTGAGCTCGGAAAGTACTTAATGAAAAATAACTTCACTCGTTTTGAAAAGCTCTCGAGGTCAGCTACACGTATGAAATAAAAAACTTTGTAGAGATTATTATTTAAAAATTTCAAAATAATTTTTATACGATTTTAGTACTTTAGTTCAAGATCACATTAACATTGTAAAGCATCACTTAGAATTCTACAATTTTTATACAGAAGATGTTTTTCAAAACCGCTTTATTTTCGAGATAATCGACCGTTTATCATTTAAAATAAAACACCCTGTGTGTGCTATTTACAAAATGTGCTCTTGAATATTCGATTTTTCTGAAGAGAGGAAAACATCAAGGAACATCACGTATAAATATGCAAAAAAAAAAAAAAAAAAAGGATCTGTCTAAAAACGTTGAAGCGTGTACAAAAGAGAGAAATATAGCAAGTATAGATTTTTTCTGACGTGACTTCTCCGAGGCGGAGCGGCACTCGGTTAAATTTGGGGAACGAAAAATGCGCGACGGCACTCGTGACGGCGGTAACTTAAGTTGTCGAACGGTTTAGAATTCCTGCTGTTAATTCTTCAACCCTCCCGGAGAAGCTAACAGATTAACGAGCATAAGGGGTGTAATTCAGTACACGAAAGCCTCTTGTTCTAATCGAAATATCGAGTACTAGCATTTTTATCGGTCGTTACACCATTTTCGTTTGTGCTTTGTGTGTGTGTGTGTGTGCCGCGGCATATTTTAATATTTAAACAATGTATTACACAAGAATACGTTGCATCATTTTTCTTT
This sequence comes from Pseudomyrmex concolor, assembly GCA_014839585.1. Taxonomy (NCBI): domain Eukaryota; kingdom Metazoa; phylum Arthropoda; class Insecta; order Hymenoptera; family Formicidae; genus Pseudomyrmex; species Pseudomyrmex concolor. The sequence goes on along the minus strand of QVOB01018021.1, from coordinate 13,623 downwards.
ATATTTTCTCTACTATATATATGTTCCCCAATAGATATATAAATAAATATTGCACAAAAATGGCATCATGAATGACGACAATTTTGCAATGATTTTGCACTAAGATGATTCGCAACAGTTTTGTCAAAGTAAACTTTTGTAAATAGTCAAAAATTACAAAAGAGTCGTTGTGCATAATCATTGTGAAATTTTTCGTCACTTTATGATGCCATTTTTGTGCAATATTTTCACAATATTTGCCTATTGGGGTTGTGCATTTCTACAAGCATATACATGAATTACTCTGATTTCTTTCATGTGCAATTATATTTTTACATGTTTTAAACATTACATAGCTGAAAGATTTTTTTCTCAATTATTGAACAATTTGTTTTTGAAATTAATTTTGCAAAAATACTGCTAAGATGATTCGCCATATCGTTTATTCTTTTGCCGAAATAGTATTTGGAAATTAATTTTGCAAACAACTACAAATATTTTATAAAAAAGATCAATGTTTTTACATGTATTTCCTGAAATATCTATATAATTGCAAATTACAATTTTAGTGCAAGATTTCGTCACATAATTTCACAAATGTTTTTTTTCCTATCAGGGTTACAGTACACATGTGTGTGTATAAAATTGCACAAACATCTTAAAAAAAAAAAAAAAAAATACCGTCGAAATACTTGAAGCACTTAAGAGAAGCGCTTGAGGTTTAAACCAGTATCTACTTAAAATCTTTCCGCAATCAAAACAGTCAAGGGTAGGTCTCAAGTGCAATTTATTCTACGGAACACATCTTCGTTCCGCGAGAACTACGACGACGCGTGTAACCCTGAGAGAGAAAGTTTAAGTTCTTTAACCCTGCCACCTCTTAAGAATTGAGAATCGATATCACCGCTGCTCCAACGGAGTTTCTGCAACTTTGTTACGAGGTTTGAAGAACGGGGGGAGGGGGAGACGGAGAGAGAGAACGGAGAGAGGAAACCTCTAGAGCCGTGCCTCCAGAATTCAGGGGTTTCACGATATTTATGTGACAGCAGCTGTAGGCGCTCCAGCCCCTCTAGCTCTCGGCTGTGTGTTTCACGGCACGGCCGTGTTTCCAAGTTCTAAGCTTCTTCGGAGTTGGATAGCGCGCAGTAGCCGAGAAATATCACTTGTTTGGTGCAAAAAATTGCGCGGCATCTAAAGCCGATCTCTAAAAGCAAGGGTTTTTTCGTGAAAAACTCTTTGCATGCACAATCTTCGTTTTTTTCTCTAATCGAGCACATTTCAAACTGCTCTCACAATTTTTCGTGAAATTAGAAAATTGTTAAAATAAAATATTTTAATAATGTTATATTTTATATCATATTTGGTTTTTTAAATAATTTTATTTTTGAAGCTAAAGCAGAGAGAATTTAAGTAAACGTACATTTAATAAATATATTACATGGCTATCAATAGCTAGTACGCGATGAAATATGTTCAATTTTGGTAAAGAAAAAGCCCGAAACATTTCCCTTTAATAAAAACACTATCATTGACACGTGCGAAAAGAGAAAACATGGTTGGCGACTCCCTCTGTCCCAAAAAGTGACAATCCCATTACAAGTAAATAGATATTACACGATAGAATATATTTTACAAAAAAATACTCCGAGGGGGAGGGAAAATCATCTATGTTTAAAAAAAGAAAACTACGACTCGTGCGAATCGAAAAAAAAAACATTGCTGGCGGCTTCTTCAAGCTCTCGATCCGAAAATTAACAATCGTGGTACATGTCAATAGTAGATATTACACGAAATAATGTTCACTTCGTCAAAAAAGGAGGTCTGCGAAACGTCTGCGTAATAAAAACCGCAGATGCTCATATATTTCATTTAAGAATAATGAGGGTGATAATGGCAAGGGCTTGTATCTCGTTTTCATACAATATCTTAGTTTAGTGGTCTCTTGTGAAACATAAATTTTAATATGACTGCACGTCTCTTTAGGACAAGAGAAAAGAGAAGTAAAAATGTTTGTTTTTTATATTTAGAAATAATTTTTTTGATTAAAAAGATAGAACGTATCAAATTTTTTTTTTTTTTATCAAGAAACTGATAATATTTTTTGAAAATATTTCAAATACTTTGTCGTCGCACTTTGACATTTGACTCTTGACGAGAATATATTTTTAAAATAATTCTGATATAAAACCAATCTTGTTCTTCAATTTGTCCCCGACGTTTCTAACGATTGTTTCTAACACGCTCGTACTTCTAGTAGCACGTTTCAGAGTTTAGACATGTTCTAAGACGGAACGAACGAAGAGTTTCGATAATCCGGGCGGATCCCGCCCGCTTGGGGAAGTGGGAGTGAATTACCATTTTGAGAGGTCGAGTGGTCGGTGAAAGTTAGGTGGTTAGGATGAAACGCGTGTATATATACGAGTTGATAATGATCTTACAATTTGATATCCGTCGCGCGCGTGGACTGAAGGCGTCTTATTACCCCGGGCGGGGTTTAATTAAGAAACTTCGCCGGCTCTAGTCGAGATAAAAATTTCGGGTTAATATATCCGCGTGACTTGCGTCTCCGCTCTTGCAGTGCGCGCAATGCTCTCGCAGTCATGATGTAATACTAATTAGCGGAGAACACGAAGTAGATTTAGGAAAAGTAATTAATGAGTAATTAATTACGTGACGAAGTACAACGTAATTAAAAAAAAAACATCACGACGGACTAATGTTTGGAAATATCGAGATATTTGTGTTGTACATTTTTTTATTTATTATCCGTGAGACGTGAATGTTGGTTCGATAAAAAACGCGATTACGCGATCGTCAAGTGTTTTTCTCGTCCTTTCTCGTGAATTGAGAATATATTTTGGCTCACGTTGAAAGAGACAGAGAGAGAGAGAGATAAGGAGAGATAGTTTCACTGTGCGAGTAGCGAGCTGTTATTAATTTAATTAAAAAAAAAACCAATACAATATAATTCGATAAAAAGTAATTGACTTGAGAGTAAGATAAAAAATAATCGGGAAAAAAAGATCTGAATAAAAAAAAAAAGGTAGTTAGCAAGGAAGAATAATATCAATTAGTTCGTTCTCGAAATCGGAGGGGGGGATCGCAGGAACGTCTCGCGTGTTTCGCGAAAAAGAGCGAGAGGTTCTCATTTATATTATCGCCGATCGCGGATACACGGTTATGTGTTATCGAAACTCGACTCGCACGCGCGGATATGTAACCGGTAACATGCAAAAAAACAGTCTGCATGCGAGCGATCGCGAAACTATGCGTGATACTATGTAACGTGAGGAGGGCTCGAAGAGACGGAGGGGAGCAAAAGCAAAGAAATGGAAAAATTAAATATTCCGTCAGCGAATAAACACACGCGATTGAGATTAAAACGACCTTCTTCATGACAGCGTTGACGTATGCTCATTTCAATCTGTCAACATATCCCCCTCTGATTTTTACGGAAACAAAAAGATAGGCACGTCCTATCTATCGGAAGTAAAAAGAAAAAAAAATATTTTTGAAGATTGATATTTAAGCAAAAATTTGTCAATTATGAAAAAAGAAGAATTTTTTAACCATTTTATATAAATATGTGGTTAATATAATTAAAAAATTGAAAATTTTAATATTTAACAGTTGAAACTTTTAAATTAAATTTAAAAAACAATTAAATTCGAAGATCGTATTTAAGCAAGAATTTTTCAATTATAAAAAAAAGAAGTTTGAAACATTTTCATATAAATAAATAGTTGATGTAATTAAGAAACTTGAAGACTTTATATTTAAAAGCTGAAAACTTTAAATTATACTTATTATTATATTTTTACTGAAATAATAATGTATGTAAATAATATTATAATAATTTCGCAATGACGAATTACGAAATTGCGGCCCGTGAAAATTTTGCGACAACAGACGTCACCAACAGCTTTAATTAGAATTGCGTTCCGATATTTCGTGATCTTATCGCAAGGAGAACGAAAGCTATTCAACTCTACTTAATTTCGTCTCTATTATTTAATCGGTCGGAATTGTCGGGCGTGAAGTCGACGTTGCAGACTTAACTCTCGAGAAAACTCGGGGGAGATTCTGTCTTAATACGATTTCCTCTTTCGTCGCGAGAGGAAAAAGATGCAAACGAACGTGTCTTTCGTCGTCGTCGTTGCGTCATTTTTTAATTTGTTTTTATAAATCACATAAAAAGAATTTTCCAAATTTGAGCACCGAAAGCCACAGGTAGATTCGCTTTCTCGCAGTTTTTTTTTTTTTTTTTTTTCGGCTTTGATCGCGAAATCGTGAGGAAAAACAGCTAGGAAAGCATCCCCTTGAAAGTTTAAAGTCAACTTTCGCTTTTCCACTGTTGATCCACCCTCCGCCCGCTTCTGGTTTCCCTCTCTACGATCGTTCTCCAGGAGTCAAGGTAATGCTCGGCCGCAATAAACGCGGCTTCCGGACAAAATTTTCGCCGGCGCGGGACGCGCATGATCTAACGGCCACGTGGGAAAATCCGCCTCCCCCCCCCCCACAAACGTGAGAATGCGGTTGGGTAGTTCGGTGGGGTAACAAACTACTATTGCGTTGCAATCGTTCCCGCCGCCGTCGTCGTCGTCGTCACCGGAGAGCCGTGTTTCCGTTTTTCTGACGGGAAACGATGTTGCATATCGCGCTGAGTGTTTCCGTCTCGGGAGAGAAAATAGATTTCCATTTACTTTTTTTTGGTTTTTGACTTTTTTTTTACGCCCTTGAAGAAAGACATCTGCGTTCTCTTGAGAATAGCGTAGGATATCTGATTTTCTTTCTCTCTATTGCCTTTGGAAATCAATCTTCAAAGGATGTTCGACGTGTTTTTAGATGCGTAAGAAAATTATTTTTTCAATACACGTTGTTTCAAATTTTTAAATAAATAAAGGAGTATAGATAACTTGCGAGAAGTGAGTATTAAGATGAGATAAATGAAAATTACGATTTATACGTAATGAAGATAAGAGGCGCGCGCGAATACAATCAATATAACCGACAAAAAGATAATTATCAGATAATTAATTAGGTGATTCTTTTTTTTCAAATTATTTGAAAAAGCTTGTACTAAAAATTAAAGTATAATAGAATAATTTTAGGGACAAAAAATACAAAACAATCAGTTTAATAAAATAGATCGATGCGAAGAACGTAAAATAAAATATCGAAAGGGGAAGTATTTGATGGAATAAAATCCGAATGTGTTTTTAAAATCATACTCTCCGCAACTTCGAAAACATTTTTTTATTGTTCATGGGAAAATTCACGGGATTTTCTGCGAAAATTCGCGAGAAACATTCTCGCGGAAATTAAATCGCGCTGACGCAAATCGCGTCGTCGTCGGCGCGATTTCTTTACATAATTGACAACTCGAACAACATCCGCGTCAGAATTGCTTCTCGCCCAGATGGCAACGACAATGTTCTCCTTTGTCCTTCCTTTTTTTTTCGGGAAAGCCGCAGGTAGCTCGCGAGGAGGGCGCGGGACAAAAGTTTCCCGACGGCTCGAATTAATGGCAAATCCATAGTGGAATGCGCTAGAGTTGCTCGGTTTCCACCCTCGCGCTGCCGGTTTCCCCGGCACAACGCGCGCCTTCGGGGGCTCCATCTCTCGACAGGGTTGTTGCAACCCTCGAGCGCTTTGACCCGCAACCGCTACACTGATTTCTGACAACCCGCCGCGTGTTTGCCTTTTGCGGAAGATACTTTCAACGCTCACTCGTCGAAAAGTTTTCCGCAAATATTTGAGAATCTTCGTCGGCCAAGTTTAAATAAGTTTACAAGAAACATCTCGCGATTAAAAATCTCGTTTGCGAAGGACTTTCGAGATTTACGCGAAATCATATATTTTTTTGTATCTCTTTCAATTTTCATCGTGCGAAATATCAGTCTTTGTACATCACAGAAACAATGGAGTAAATCTCTCGGAAAAAATCGTATATTACTCGATGATGTTAAAATTATATTTTGCGTGTGCGACTTTTATTGAAGTTGAATTTTAGCGCTTAATAAAGTTCTATCTACCGAGAGAAATCTGTTTGCTACGGTCGGTAAGAACTCTACTTGCCGAGCCGGCAAATAGCTGAGGAAATTATCCACGAAGAGAGTTTTACTTTTGCGTTGTTACTGTTTGCGCTTAAAAACTCATATTAAATATTAAAATCAAGACGTAGGACTTTAGCCATAAGCTGGATGAACGTGCAAAATATATAGTTTTTTTTACAATGAATCTCACACCGGATGCTATTTGCATTACGTGTATATGAATTGCCCATTCACCTAACCCTTTAATGAAATTTAACTCTAATCCTGTAAACCCTAACATGTCCGATGCGATTTTTTTTATCAGTCGAAACGTTGCAAAAAATCTGTAAAAAAATTCACGAGGTTTTATTCAACATTCTAAATTGAGGAAGTAACATTAGTTTTGATATTGTTTTAATTGTTTTTTTTTAAAAAGAAACCTATATCAAAAGATATCTCATTGTCAAAAATTGCTCGGACAACAAGTTCAGGAGTTTACAGAATTAGGATTAAAAAATTTCAATACGAAAAAGACACTTTGGCCAGAAATCGAGCTCGGATTTCGTGTGCAGTCATCTTTCAAATTTCGGCGATATATATAGTTACAAAGTTTGATTTATTTATTTAAGTTTATTTTTATTGAAGTCATATTATTTGCCATATTATTATAAATAATTGATTTTTCTAAACTATCAAAGACGCTCATGTGATATATATAACAAACGTAATAACATATTTTACGATACTGTATATTTCTTTAGAGAACACTGTATATTTTTGTATAGAGAACAGTGTATATTTACTCTAGAGAATACTCGCGCACAATTAAGTTTTTCACTCACATATTTTATCTATTTATTATTAATTGCATTTTATGTGCAATTTGTTTTTTACACTTTTCAAACTTTGTGCAATCGGAAAAATAATCTAATCTGATTGAACGAACATATCTATATATGTATATATCCGCGCGGTTTTCGTGCAATTACAAATCGGCTAAATGACGCGTGCAATCCGCGGCTTAATCCGATTCCGAGATCAGGGCAAATGCGCGCGGGAACAGTGAAGTGCGTGCAAACCGGCGCTGCACAGGCTTAATTTTCGGGTGTACCAAGAGGAGGAGGAGGACGAGGAGAGGGTGCGGGGGATAGATCTATAACGGGAATGTACCGGGATTATAAGTTGTAAGCTTCCCCGTAAAATCCCGTCCCGTTAGTAATGCGGCAAGTGGATCTGGAGCTTTACTGGTCAGACAAAATCTTTTCGAGTAATACTGATCGCGCGATCAATCACGAAAATGCGTTTTTCTCACGCATATAGACTCAAGATCTGTCGAGAAAAAAATATTTTTTATTATACGAAAAAGTAGCTTATACCCGCACAGCATTTTATATTTCAGACACATTGTAGCAGATAAATAAAATGTAAAATGTTGCTATATAGCAAATGCGTTACAATATGTATAAATCATGTACCAGATATATGTTTAACACCAATAAATGTCCGCGTTACAAATCTGTAATTTACGTTACAGACCAAATACATATAACAATTATATGTTTGATACGTGTTACATATGCAACGTATGTATTTGATACAAAATTGTAATATTGCAAATACGTGTTTAACATGTACTTTGTACGTCACATATCCGCATATATGTATCTATATGTATACATATTGTAAAGTTTAAAGTAATAAAATTTTTTAGAATAAATAAATTTATTTTTAAAATAGTAAAAGTTAGTGATATAAAGCAATTTAGGAAACGTAGAAAACTAGGAAATAATAAGAAAATTTTAGTGCAAATATTATTTTTAGTAGAAATACTTTTAATATAAACATATTTTTATAGAACAACCATAATAGACTTTAACTTTTCACGTAATATTTTATTAAAATACTAATGATTAATTAACATATATTCTCATATACCACTAAATGATATTGCATGATATAAATTTTTCTTTTACATTTTTCATAATCTTTTATACCTTGATACTATGACAACGTGTGATTTATATATTTAATGTGTACTATATTTAAACATATTTATACGTAGCAATCGGCGTGTAATATAAATAACATATCTTAATATAACAGAAACAAATTTATTTTATAATTAACAACTTACAAACTATTAAATATTAAAATCCAAAAAGTGTTTTTCAGATTTTAATCATCATCAGTAAGTTTTGTTATCATAAAAAAAAATGTCATTTAAACAAAAAAAAAAAAACGCAAGATTTAGACACAACTAATAAGTAAATTCTTTCAACTAAAATCTTTTGTTTACATTCAAAAGGCACACATCATAAAAAAGAAAACTTATTGAGACATAAATTTGTAATTAAAAACATACTGGGGCTTAAAAGAAATTTCGCATTATAACTAGGAAATTACGACGATTTTCAACTTTCTTTTTAATGGCATCAAGAACGAATGGCTTCTAAAACAGATTACAAGATATTATTTATAAAAACGTCCAGTATACTTGTGCATAAATGTTGTAAGAGCTACAGTTTATACTTTTAATATAAAATATAAAACACTAATGGTTTACACATAAACAGTAAGTATATCTAAAGAAACAGAAAAAGTAGCGCTTATTTGATTCAAAAAGATATTTATTAAAATAATATTTTAAATATTCCATGTAATGTGTATCTAGCAATTTGTTTAAGAAACTTTTGTTAGTAATCTGAAAAAATTATGTAATATTATCACTTAATATGATTTACTTATATTGTGTAATAATTTTCACTATTATATATTAAAGTTAGTCTTTTGTTATAGTGAAAGCAATTGCGGATCTAGATCACAATATAACTACACATTGTTACTCAAATAAATACATGTATCTTTGTATATTTATGTATATAAATGTACATATTTATATAGAAAATAAAAAAATTTTGTTTTACATATAGCTATAGGAAATAAGTAAGATTATACATACCATCGACAGACCGTCGTCTGAATATATGTTGTTAATAATACAATTTATTACTGCTACTATGTTCACGTCTCTCATCAAAATAAATAACAATTTTACAATTATTATGTAAAATTACTACTATTCATTATACAATGTAACATGAGACTTATTAATACTAATATACGTTGTACAATATAACGCGTGAGACACAATAATGTCTGTTCCGGAGAAATAAAGTTATTTAAAAAAACTATGCAGATTATGTAAAATAGATTTTCGTATATTGTATGAAAACGTCTAGATGTACTAAAAAATCTGTTTATTATGTTTTTCTATTATGTTTTCTAGTCCAAATAATATAATATTCAGCGCTGAATTATTTTTCGAATGCAAAGCAAACATATTGAAAAGTAAAGTAACTGTAAAACTTTTCTTTGCATTTACAATATTTCCAGTGCCACTTGTCTCTGCAGTTAAATTACTTTCAGGAAATGATAAAGGGACATAACTACGAATGTGAGAAAAATGTCCAACCACATTTTTTTCGAAATCAGACTTCATTTTTTTTTTAGAACAGTGTCACTATTTTCTGCAGGTAAATTACTTTCAGATGATGTTAATTGGAAATAAATAGGCATCATTTGTCCAAACATATATACAAATAAATTAGGCATAACAAAACTTTTCTCTGCAGGTACACTTTTCTTTCCAGATAAACGTTCAGGTATTATTAAAGAGTTCTGTGTAAGAAGAAAAAGAAAGCCAAACAAAAAATTCATGTTCTGCTTAGAGCAAGGTAAGAATTCAAAGAATTCTACTTCTTTCCGTTCTGTCTGGTATATGTTGAATATTGTTCGCCACAAATCGAACTCTTCGTTACCGAGAGTTTCTAACATTAATCTTTGGCAATATATCCATCTTCGCCAACTTGGCAGAAGTCTGTAAATAAAAAATATATATTACTGTATTTAAATATATAACTCTATTTAAGGCCTACTCCACTAGTGCTATTCCGTAGATTTTTTTTTTTATCATAATAACATATTAATTCTAATCTCAGAGTAGCGATTACATAAAATATAAGTCAGCCAGCAGCAAATTGACGATTTTGTGATTAAAACGGACGTCAAGTTGATATGAGGAAAGTAGACAAACGTTGCTTGTTTTGTGCGGGATATTTAAAATGCCACTTTAATATTCCATTGACATGATCTTTGCATTTAGAACTGGCAAAAATGCATGTCCGTTTTAAAAACTTCGTGTGATAGAATTGATTCCTGACATTATTCTCTAAAGAATGTCTATGTGATATGTCATCAAGAAACCTGTTTAATATTTCCAGAAGTTTATTCTATAAAAGCGAAATGCTATGTTATATTATAACAAAGTGTTGATTTTTAAGTTTTCTTATTATTTATTTCTTTAAGGATAGTTTTGCATTACTTATTGTTTCATATTTGAGACATTTTATATTCTGCCAGTTTTGATGTATTAATGTATACTAATTGTATTTCTATTTTTTTCTAAATTATATATACAATATATGAAATGCAAAGGTTAGAGAATTATGTATTTTTCATTCAATATTTACATGTAGTGTTTATAGTTTTAAGATTCATTTTTAAACAAATAATAATATACTAGTCGTTGATTTAGGTAACAATAGCATACTATATTCTATAATGTCAAAACAACATATACCATACTCTCGCAAGCGATACAGTTATACAACTCAACATATCATTGACTTTTCTGTGCAGTTAAATTTATGAACAAAAAATAAACAAGGCACAGAGAATTTAAATTGCAAAAGGGAATGTTTTTAAATCTTCTAGATGTGTGAGACCTTGCAAATCGTGTGTAATTAGCAGTTATTTATACCAGCGATTCCATATTTTCTTTTTACCTATGATGACGTGTCTGTCTGTGACTTTTTTTTATGTTTACAACATTCTATTTATGTTCTAATGTATATTTTTTTATATGTGGGCTAAAAAAGCACAATTGCATAGAATCGTTCCGTAGCATATACTATAAAAATATCTTAATAACCTTTTTTACCATTTAATTGTGATGATCACTTTCAATTATCTAATTCCATAGTGTAGTGTAACATTATTTACCTTAATATAATACGTTTGGAAAGATCACTTTCTTGGTACGGAAAATTCTTCGACATATTTTCAAGAGCGCTAAATACAGGATACCACGCTGTGTAGGAATTGTTTACATGAAATATACTGCTTGTTCAATTCAAGATATATGCTTAGATGTCTAATATCTGCAGCAGGATCTTCGTTATACTACCTACTCTGTATTTTGAACCAAGAAATAAAAAGCATCGTCTAAAAATTGCGCTAAAGTGACGTCAGATAAATCCGCGATTTTCGGATTTACATTTTTTTAGGAAAAAAGCAATATGCTTCCAAGATTCACGGTCATAGTTGACGCGACATCCTACAAACAAATAAATAAAGAAAAACAAAGTAAAAAAAAATCATGTAATATAAAGTAGTGAGGATTGCTAATAAATTATACGTGAAATAAAAAAGATAGTGATAATTCACATGTTTGTTATTATATTACCAGCGGAATTCGTGACGATGACAAACTCATTTTTATCAAAAAGCGATGAAAAATATAATTTTTGATGTGGTTTGGGGGTTACATGATAAATGGAAATAACTTCTGTATTTTGTATTTCTTTCATAATCACAGGTATCCACCACATTTGTTTGCACGGCTTCTTGCGATCAACGTTAAAACAATCTATGACATTCATTGCTATAATCTGTGTATCATTGTAACGTTTTACTTGTAACACAGGATACCCAACTTGTGTTGTCCACGAAGTTATTATTCTTTCGATTATTATTTTTCGTCGGATAGTATAACGACGCCTCAAAATTCCAGTACCATAACTTATCGAGAATTGGCAATTTATTGTATGTGGTATTTGATGTGTTAATACTGACAATAAATATCGTAATAAACATTATAACGCTTGTTTAAGTAAAAATTGTCGAAATACTCCAATGGTTTTTACATACTCACGTGTTGTTGTAACATAAGTTTATGGTTTGTTTAAACATAGAAATATAGAAGAGATACCTCGTTGAGTCAAAGTATTGAGCATGTAGAAGGTACTGAATGCTACAACATAATTTATATTGTTAAGGTTTTAAAATTTCATTAGAAGAAATATTTATAGTAGTAAATAATAGGTTTATGAATTTGAGCTATTTTTACTCTTAAACACCACAAAGAAATTTAAATGTTATTGTTATATATGTTGTATAAAATTAGATTTTCTTTTTTTTCATCTTTTCCTACAATTTATCATACATACTAATAATATTTTTATATTTTGATCCTAACAATAGCGGCAGGCTTTCTACAAGAGTAGTTTTTGTTTTACAACGACAAACATATAAATTTACATAATTTATAAAATTTTATTGTTTATTTATATATAAAAGTACCAGAAATAGTATGTTATTTATAACAATCGTTAGTTTGAAAAATGTTGGTTGACTTGTTTTTTCACCATATTTCCACTTACATGAGATACAAAATTATAAACTTTAACATAAGAAGAATTACAACAGAAACAAATACAGTGTAAATTTGCAGTATTATTTTTCATCAAAATAAAAGTTTAAGTCAAAAAGGTTTAATTACAATATCTTTTTGTGTAGTAACACTTATAAAATAAATAAGTTTGCGTATTAAAAAGTAAAAATTATAAAATATGTCGCAAAGCGACACATGTTTTAGACACGTTATAAAACTCGAACGATCGAACTCCACAAATGTTCAATTACAATAAACATGGTAAAGATAATGACTCCAACTTTTTTACAGTACAATCTTAAGGCACGTAATAAGATCTCATATTGATTTGCCTACTATGTCGTAGACGTGGAGTTAGGTAAGTAAAAGTAATCAATAAATTTTTCTTACCTTTTTCTCGCAACAGATTTCTAAGAGTTGAATTGCGCGTTGTGAGTGCATTTTCTTGAAATGGAAAATCATTTGTAAATGCTTCTGTGTAATCAAGAAATTCTCGTCGTGTCTGGACCACAATCGATTTTAGTAAAGATGTGTTATAATACTACCAACAAGTAAATTAAGATAAATTTTAATGATTACACAAATACTTAAGTAGCTAAGCTATGTACGTAAATGATATTTTAATGTAATAAAGGTTTGGTAACATAACTCTCGGTTAAAATCTTCAATAAAAATTATTAGACCGCAGCATTAGTAATAGCAAAAAATGGAAGTAAGTAGTATAAAGTAGTATAAAGTAACAATAGAAATGTAAAATATTACTACTAATAATATACCGTTCTATTAATAACATAATGTGTTTCTTAATTATCATAGTTATGTTTGTGTTAAAACATTTAAAATTATCAATTAAAAATGCACTAGAATAATTAATGAAGAATATTAAGGCTCTGAAAGTCTAAACTAGGAAATATGAATAGGTCATAAGAGCCGTTTTTGCAGGATGTTATGCCGAAAATATACTTTTATATACTATATAGAGTAAATGGGGGTACTATGGCCATACGGTAAAGATGGCCATAGACTGTAATTTCACCAATAATTGTTTAATAGTGCATTTGTGCAGTCATTCTTAAAGATAATTTGTATTTACAGTAG